>JASEVX010000004.1:35301132-35566132 GCA_031761405.1 Serripes groenlandicus
ATGTTTTCATGAAACGTCTTGCAGATGTGTGAAAATGTCACTGCATGTGGAACAGGGATGATGGTGGAGTTGATAATATTACACTTGTGAGGTAAAACCGTTTACAGACGTGAAGTAGCGAAGCGTGGGATTGTGTGAAAATAAAGCAGTATGACTGATGAATACCAAGTCTGAATGTGTAATATACGCTGAATATTCAAATGAGAGTAATTTGAGCGTCGAGTGCATGGTGCGACGACTTCTAGATTCTGTTTTTTTTTCATAACTGATTTGGATTTTATAGCTGAAACAGGTTTTTAAGTTTGGTTTAAATATTGACACTTCATTTTATTTTTATGGATTTTGAAAGAGAACGTTGGATTTAAGTTTTAAAATTGGAGGCTCATTATGTTAGATGGATTTAGTTTATGAAGATTCTGGTATTATAGTGAGTTTTTTACATCATATATTAGTTGTGTTTTAAACATGAGATTTGAAACTTGTGGACATTAATAATTATAGATTTGTAAGTATTTTCTGTTGTATGTTCTCCTTTGAGATTTGGTTTCTGATTTAAAATTATTTCCCCGTACAGAAGACTTCTGACGCCTTATGCAACAGATGATCGACCGTTCACCATTACCCACGTGCAAACCCATGTTGGCGCTTCTACAGCACATGTGACTTTTGATAATGCGGCAAAAGGAGAGTTTTCTCACAATGTTTATAACTCTATACTATCAATTTAGTTTTTAATTAATAGAAATTTCCCATACTTTTGCTGAAATTTCTTTTTTTCTTCAAAGTTTTTGCTGCAGATTTGTTGTATTGTGAGAAAGGGGGTTGTAAAGCTATCAATGCGCATGTGCACATAGCAGATGTTGCTGAAATTGAGAAATTTCTCCTCTTTTCTGCAACGTTTTCAACTTGTCAATATTAATTTTTAGGGATGTTCAAATATTTTTGTCAAAGCAGTTTACATTGTGAGAAAAGTAGAAAATAATTCTCAAAATCTTGAATTCTTACCGTCGGATATATATTTCTCGATTTTCAATTCTTATCATGAAATGTGCTTGAAGCAGTTCGACTTAAATATACATATCCGCCTAACAATTAAATCGTTTTACATCTACACTCATAAAAAAGTATTGATTGAATTGAATGTAATTATACCCTTTTCAACTGTATTTCAGTTATTTCACGGCAAGCACTTCACCTAATGTGTGTTTCCTGGCTTTCTCGCATCGGTACTCTTCACAACATTCTTCCCGCGGGTAGCTGGCTCCCTTGCCACATGAAATATTAACCCTTTCCCTCATACGACAATTCTGCAGATGACGTTGAACGTATTTTGTCAAAAAATAGAAAATCTCTATAATTGAATGGATAACCTATGACAAAAAGTGGAAAACATTGTGGCACTATGTTTTTAAAAAGCCGTCTGCTGCAGAGGCGTCAGAAAGCCTCTATATGAGGGAAAGGGTTAAGTCCATTGGTGGTAGATGAATGAGCTAAGTCACAATGACTTTTGTCTCGATCATTCGAAAAAGTGAAGGTTTAAACTCATAAAAAGGTGATTGGCCTAGGATTAGACTTTTACGATTTTGTTTACAAAAAGTGTTCGCTTTATGGGACTTGTTAATTTTTGAGTCACTGTGAGTTTTCTCACATGTTTTTTATGGACAAATGAGCTCAAACAAAAACAGAAGCTACTTAAAAAGACCTAAGGATTTCAATTCACACTTACATGTATTTGGTATCTATCTAATGGGAAAGAGGTGCATATTATAAAGGTAGAAAAATAAAGAGTGTGTCTTAACCCTTTCCCACATACAGACGCTTTCTGACGCCTCTGCAGCAGACAGCTTTTTGAAAACATAGTGACAAAAGAAGAAATTGCACAAAACGTGCAATTTCTCCTTTTGCCACAATGTTTTCCACTTTTTGTCATAGGTTATCCATTCAATTATGGAGATTTTCTATGTTTTGACAAAAAACGTTCAAAGTCGTCTGCTGCAGAATTGTCGTATGAGGGAAAGCACATACAGACGCTTGTTGATGCCTCTGCAACACTCAGACGGCTTTTTGAAAACATAGTGACAAAAGAAGAAATTGCTCAGAACGAGCAATTTCTCCTTTTGTCACAATGTTTTCCACTTTTAGTCATAGGTTATCCATTCAATTATAAAGATTTTTCTATTTTTTGACAAAATATGTTCAAAGTCGTCGGCTGTAGAATTGTTGTATGAGGGAAAGGGTTAAAAGATGTCTACTTCAGATTTGTTGTATGAGGGAAATAGTTAATTCAGCCTGTAGGGATACTAATCCTTACCCTTAGATAGACCACATACGATGCCTCTGTGGTTACACGCAATCTTTACTTTGGAAACATTATTGGAAAAGAAACACTTTGTCAAAATGAGCAATTTCTCCTTTTCCCAAATGTTTTTAATTCTGTATCAATCATTTTATGATGTGCTTGCATTTGTCCAGATTTTAAGTAGACCACTAAAGAATGTCAAGTCGGGTAAAAAGTTATTGTTTTCCTATGCACAAATGCATTTTGACACAGATGTAATTTGACGCAGATGCATTTTGACGCAAATGCATTTTGACGCAGGTGCATTTTGACATGTTTGCATCAGTCATCTTTTTGAATATAACTAGGCAAAAGCAGAAATTAATCATCATGAGCAATTGTCACTTTTTCCCACAATATTTTCATTTCAGTTTCACTCATAGGTTATAGATTATCTGTATATTTCATGGCAGATACACCATTACTGACTAAATAGTGAGCAGCACTTAATATAAATGGGTGATATCAGTTTTATTTTCTGTCTGTATGTCAAGACTTTGACTTGCTGATGTATCAGCAGGGGACATATTTGTGCTTTTGAACACTCTTGTTAAATAAAGTTGTGTGGTGATAGAGCATCATCCTAGCTCACATGCCAATTGTCACAGGTTCGAATCCTGTGATGAGCTGTTCTGTCTTTTTGATTTTTCCACGCAAACGGCATGGTTAACTCACTGTCTCCAGGAAGCAGACACCAAGATTGATTTAATATAAGCATTCTTGTATCGGTCACTTTTGGACACATCTGGACAAGAAGGTGAAAAATCTCAATAATTGCCAGTTGAATTTTTAAATAGAGTAGAAAACATTGTGACTAAAGGTGAAATTGCTCATTATGAGCAATTTCGCCTTTAGTCACAATGTTTTCAAAAGTCGTCTGCTGCAGATGCGTCAAAATGCGTCTGTAAGTGGGAAAGGGTTAAATAAGTTTGAACTTAATAAAGTTTAACTGTTATTTTATCAACATTATCACCATTCATATCATCATTTTATCATAAATATTATTATATATGATAATTTACTATGGTCATTTTGTGGCTAATATAATACTTTGCTTGATTTGCTGTTATTTCATTTGAAAACAATTCAGACAGTTAATTGTAGATAAACATCAAAGAGTATCGTATTGAGACAGAGACATTGTGAAAAAAGAAGAAAATTCCCATCATAAAAAAACATCTCCTTTTCCCATGAATTCAGCTGCAGCTTTGTAACTGTGACTAGAAATTGTCTGAATATAGAAATTAGTTGATATAGGTTTATTATGACGGTCAGTGAGTGACCTTAAATGACTGGACACTTCTTTATCACATACAGGGTCATTGACCTTAAGTAAGGGGATCAGTATGTGGTCAGTATGTTTAAACTGTGCCACCTTCCTTCAATTGGTCAGAAATCACCAATAGACTTTTTGTATTGGATTTATTTGTGGTTGACACAGAACTCTATTATGAATTATTTATATGACCCTGTATGAGATAATGAAGTGTGACCAGTCATTTTAAGGTCACTCACTGACCACACTCACTGACCATCATAATAAACCAATATCATATATGTCCTTAACCCTTTCCCTCATACGACAATTCTGCAGCAGACGACTTTGAACGTATTTTGTCAAAACATAGAAAATCTCCATAATTGAATGGATAACCTATGACTAAAAGTGGAAAACATTGTGGCAAAAGGAGAAATTGCACGTTTTGTGCAATTTCTTCTTTTGTCATTATGTTTTCAAATAGCTGTCTGCTGCAGAGGCGTCAGAAAGCGTCTATATGAGGGAAAGGGTTAAATACAGACTATTTCTATTATTATGTGACTATTAGGTTCTATACTACATTGAGTATATTACCTTGAGGAAAGTATGGAATATTTTGAAAGTTGAAAGTATTTTCTTGGTATATTTATAAACAATGATTACATTGTGCAAACTGAACCATTTTCCACATACAATAAATCTGCAGCAGACAAGTTTGAAAACATTTTAAGTCATTCCTATTGAAACCCTCTATATTATGAAAGAAGACAAGCCGAATTATAAAAATGTTTGAACGCATATTAATGAAATGAGATGTACATGTTTAAAGAAAACTAATTTGAGAAAAACGATGATGTTACTGGGGATTATAATTTTGCTACTTTTCTTTGTGATGATCAGGCAGTTAAAAAAAATATATATAAATTCTTAGAATTTTGTCATCTTTTTATAGGAGGAAATCATGGCGGGCGCCCAAAAACAGGTTAACCCTTTCCCTCATAATGACAATTCTGCAGCAGATGACTTAATTGAACATATTTTGTCAAAAAATAGAAAATCTATAATTGAATGGATACCGTAACCAGTATGACTAAAAGTCAAAAACATTGTGGCAAAAGGAGAAATTGCTCGTTTTGAGCAATTTCTTCTTTTGTCACTATGTTTTTAAAAAGCCGTCTGCTGCAGAAGCGTCAGAAAGCGTCTATATGTGGGAAAGAATTATGCATTTTACAACAGGGCCTTTAGATGCATGTTGGTAGAACTGAAGAAAAGCGGGACTTGCTTTAGTTTGTAATCTATTTATGTCAGATGGAGGTGTAGATGATTATGTAAATGGGCTCAATGAGGACATGCAGTCCAGACAAAAATGAGACAACATGGAAGTTTATAAGAGTTGTATAGAAATAGAGGGTTCTTTTGTTTTCACTTAGTCCTTGATTAATCCTTTCCCTCATATAGACGCTTTCTGATGCCTCTGCAGCAGACGGCTTTTTTGAAAACATAGTGACAAAAGAAGAAATGGCTCAAAACAAGCAATTTCTCCTTTTTGACACAATGTTTTCCACTTTCAAGACTTTTCATAATTTTTGCCAAATTATTTTTCTAAGTCGTCTGATGCAGATTTTTTATATGTGGGAAAGGGCAAAATGATAATGATATGTCTTCTGTATATATATATATATGAGGTAAAAACTTTGTAACCTCTTTAAAATTGTCATATGATTTAAATAAAAGCATTGCATCATTATGTTAATAATTTATTATATAGACGCAATTAAAGTACTCATGAGTAACAGAGCAATAGATCATGAATGGCTTTGTATCTTCCACAGGATGAGACATTTAACACGTTCCCTCATATAGACACTTTCTGACCCCTCTGCAGCAGATGGCTTTTTGGAAATCATAGTGACAAAAGAAGAAATTCCTCCTTTTGCCACAATGTTTTCCACTTTTGGTCATATGCTATCCATTCAATTATAGAGATTTTCTATATTTTGACAAAATAATTGTTCAAAGTCGTCTGTTGCAGAATTGTCCTATGAGGGAAAGGGTTAAAGCAGACGGCGTTTTGAAAACATAGTGACAAAAGTGACAGAACGTGCAATTTCTCCTTTTGTCACAATGTTTTCCACTTTTAGTCATAGGTTATCCATCTGACAAAATACGTTCAAAGTCGTCTGCTGCAGAATTGTCGTATGAGGGAAAGGGTTAACCTGGTCCCACATACAACATATATGAAAAGAGTAAAAAACTTTGGCCAAAATGGTGAAAACATTTCTATGAACGAAATTATTATTATTGATTCAAAGTTGAACAAATTTGTGGTAAAAGGAGAAATTACTTATTTTGAGCAATTTCTTCTATTGCCTCAAATGTTTTCAAAAGTTGTCTGCTGCAGATGCGCTAAATGTCTTAATGTGGGAAGGCATTAACATTAATCGTCTCCGCTGATACAGATGCGTTTTTACTAAATTAATGCATCTGCATTAGATGAAAAGATATGGGAAATAGGAGAAAAATAAATCGAAAGTGTTATTTTCCAGATTTATGTACTTTCCTTCATAAATTATGAATTTGAAAGAATCGGCAGTGATTTATTACGTAGGAAATTAAATCATATGATTCTTTTTCATTGGTTTCACTTTCATATGCATGTGACGGCTGAATCTTAACCCTTTCTGGTCCAGGCAATATTTGACTCCCTTCACAGCTGAGCAGACAAGTTTTGAAAACATTTCGGGAAAAGGAGAAAATGGTTCAAAAAGATTATTTTTAAAACTTTTCCAACAATGTTTTATTCCTCTATCAAAATATATGCTTTATTACATTTTTCAGATGGGTCATATTATTTTTCACTCAGATATTTTCAAATTTAATGACTAATTTAACAAATTTAATATAAAAATATTTATTAGACTGGTTGTAAAACCAACACTTTGGTAGACATAGAAACAGTTCATTGATTGATTGGGGTTTAAAACAATTTTTCAGTCATATATCACTGCGGCCAGTTCACCTCCTCATATGTTTCCTGGTTTTCTCACACAAGTACTCCACACAACATACATTCCAAGCAACTGGCTGCTTAAAATTCCACATAGACTGTTAGCACATTGGTGAAAGATGAATGTTGTTGTTCACTCATCATTGGGCAATTACTTATTGCATTTAACCCTTTCCCTCATATAGACGCTTTCTGACGCCTCTGCAATAGACAGCTTTTTGACGACATGGTGACAAAAGAAGAAATTGCTCAAATTTCTCCTTTTGACACAATGTTTTCCACTTTAAGTCATAGGTTATCCATTCAATTAAAGAGATTTTCTTTTTAAAATATGTTAAAAGTCCTCTGCTGCAGAATTGTCGTATGAGGGAAAGATTAAGATGATGTCTGCTGTAAAGGCATCAACATTTCCACGATTTCTGACGTCTCGGCAGCAGACACCTTTTTGAAAACATAGTGACAAAAGAAGAAATTGCACAAAACGTGCAATTTCTCCTTTTGCCACAATGTTTTCCACTTTTTGTCATAGGTTATCCAATGTTTTGACAAAATACGTTCAGTCATCTGCTGCAGAATTGTCGTATGAGGGAAAGATTAAGATGATGTCTGCTGTAAAGGCATCAACATTTCCACGATTTCTGACGTCTCGGCAGCAGACACCTTTTTGAAAACATAGTGACAAAAGAAGAAATTGCACAAAACGTGCAATTTCTCCTTTTGACACAATGTTTTCCACTTTTTGTCATAGGTTATCCAATGTTTTGACAAAATACGTTCAGTCATCTGCTGCAGAATTGTCGTATGAGGGAAAGATTAAGATGATGTCTGCTGTAAAGGCATCAACATTTCCACGATTTCTGACGTCTCGGCAGCAGACACCTTTTTGAAAACATAGTGACAAAAGAAGAAATTGCACAAAACGTGCAATTTCTCCTTTTGCCACAATGTTTTCCACTTTTTGTCATAGGTTATCCAATGTTTTGACAAAATACGTTCAGTCATCTGCTGCAGAATTGTCGTATGAGGGAAAGATTAAGATGATGTCTGCTGTAAAGGCATCAACATTTCCACGATTTCTGACGTCTCGGCAGCAGATGACGCAGGTTGTCAATCCAGAGGAATCCGCTGTGGTCGAGTTGTTAGCGTCGGGGATTTCGAAACTGGGTGTCCCGGGTTCGATCCCCAGTCGCGGCACTACGGTCATGGTGGAGTGCCCTTGGGCAAGGCACATTTTCTAGCCTAGTACTGGTTTGTTTACCCAGGGAACATGAATAAGTGAACTGTCGCCATGATATAACTGAAATATTGTTGAAAGCGGCGTAAAACCCCAATAAATAATAAATTGTCAATCCAGGGGTTGTGAGTTCCAATCCCAGCTCGGCCAAATATTCTTTGTGGTTTGACAAAAAGTCATTGTGATAAGTGTCATTCGTCTTCCACCAATGCGCTAACAGTCTATGTGAAAAAGCAGCCAGTTGCTTGGAAAGATTGTTGTATGGATAACTGGTGTACTGAAGACAGCCAGGAAACACATGAATATCTGGTGAACTGGCGGCATTGATATGATTGAATATTTTTTTATTGTAAAAGGTGTAAACTCTCTCCCTCATACGACAATTCTGCAGCAGACGTCTTTGAACATATTTTGTCAAAAAATAGAAAATCTCTAATTGAATGGATAACCTATGACTAAAAGTGGAAAACAGGCATTGTGGCAAAAGGAGAAATTGCTTGTTTTTTAGCAATTTCTTCTTTTGTCACTGTGATTTTAAAATGCCGTCTGCTGTAGAGGCGTCAGAAAGCGTCCATATGAGGGAATGTGTTAAAGTGTTAAGCAAGGAGTTGATCTTAAATCTCATAAATGTTTGCATTTAACATTTAGTCCGATATGCAGAAAAAAACACAATTACATAAAATCCAAAAAGGCGCGAAAAAGCGGGAAATTCATTCTTGTTTTTGTCCTAGATATTTGTCTAAATACTCAGGCATTTTCTTTTAGACAGAAAGGACAGGAAATAAACCTATTTATAGAAAGAGAGATTATATGGGAAAGTGATGTTTGAAATCTTGCTGATAAGGACCAGTGACAACCATTACACAATATGCTAAAGATCATTGCCATGTTTTCTTACATCAGATAAGGTTGACTAGAGGAAAATTATTACTACATGGAGTTAAAATCTTTAAAAATGGATTTACTAAAATTTTAATGTGTCTACGTAGTATCCCTTTCCTGCATAAAACTGGTCAGCAGCAGAAGACTTTCAAAATATCTGGCTTATTCTTTCCCTCATACGACATTTCTGCAGCAGACGACTTTGAACATATTTAAACTAAAAGTAGAAAATCACTATTATTGAATGGTCCTTATAACCTAGCTATGACTAAAAGTGGAAAACATTGTGGCAAAAGGAGAAATTGCTCGTTTTGAGCAATTTCTTCTTTTGTCACTATGTTTTCAAAAAGCCGTCTGCTGCAGAGGCGTCAGAAAACATATTTATGATGGAAAGGGTTAAAATATGGTAAACCTCTATAGATGAAAGTTAATTTAATCATTGAAAAGAGTTGAAATGATTTTGGTAAAAGGAGAAGTTTCTCATCATGAGTAATTTCTCCTTTATGCACCAATATTTTCAAAAGTTGTCTGCTGCAGAGGCGTCAGAAAGCTAATGTATGTGGGAAAGGGATATCTTCAACCCCTTAATTTGATTTAGACAATTTCTGATGACTCACGATGAGCACTTTCTCTTTTTGCCACATTGTTTTCAACTCCTTTCCATGTATATAGATGTTCCGTTTTTATGTGTGGATGTTTTCAAAGTTGTCTTGATTTGCTGTGTTAGGGAAATGGCTTAATCAGGTAGAACTAAAATGTCTTTAGCCTTAGATAAGTAAGTAGCATATTGACATGAAATTGAAATTATTGTGGAACAAAGGAGGAACTACTTGTTTCCCCCTTTTCCTACGATGTTTTTATGTTCATCATCAGCTGCGGAGGCATCAAAGGTTTTCTTCAATAGAGAAAAGATTGTTCAAGAATGGCATAGTGAATTTGTACATGAATTTCTTACTAGAAATTTTCAGAGCTCTAGATAAGGAGCGTTATGCTTGTTCTAAAATACTTATTTGGTCACATTCAAACCCTATGTTGTGAGTACTCAAAAGAATTGTCTCAGTGACACGACTCTTTTGAGTACTCACAACATTGGATTTGGTTAAGTAATAAGAGAAATATTGTGGGGAAAAGAGCTGTTTAGTCCTGACTGTAGAATCTTTGGATAATTGGGACAGTCCATGCATTCTTTTGATTTCTGAGAATAATTCCTGCAAAAAACTACTGTTATGATTCTAAGGTATGAAGATCCTGGGTTCCTTTTTTATCAGTCTCTAGAGACCTTATGGTTTTAACCCTTCCCCACATGCAGATCAAAAGTGATGCTTCTGGAGCAGATGACCTTTAAAAATATTGTTACAAAAGGAAAAAGTGCTAATGATGAGCAATTTCTACTTACTTATCCAACAGTACTACATGTATAACACATTAATTATATAATAATTTACCAGATATTCCTTAAGTGTTAACAAAGTCATCTGCTGCAGATTTGTCATATATGTGGAAAAGGGTTACATCCTTTTTTTTCTTTCTTTAGTGATATTGAATGATGCCACCAAGTGTTCTTGTCAGTTGGGCTTTCACTTAAAAACTCTTCTTCTGGCCGCAGGAGAGAGGGGGAAAAAATTGCCATGAAAAATATCTGGCATATGTAACAGCTTTGCACACAAAAAATATTGAAAGAGAGCATGCCAAGTGAAGAGAATAGGTTGGCTGAAAGTTAGCATTGATGGATTGAAATGAAAACAAAATAGAAACTTAAGCTACTGGTTTGTTTCAATAGTTAACTTACCTACCTATAGAAATAGACATCTTTTTCTGAAGTCAAATCATTTCTATAGATAATAGTAAACTTTAACTGGCTTGCTTTTATAGTTTAAACATACCAGAGTTCTGTAGAAACGGAGATTTTTTCTGAAGTCATATTAGGATATAGTATTCAAATGTTGTACCTTAATTTTAAGTGACTATATAGAAACTGATATTATAGAAATAGACTCTTTTTCTGAAATCAGCTCAATAGAATTTCTATTTTATCTGAATTATAGAATGGAGACTAAGCTAAGGAGGAATTGGCAGGTCTCTGCCAGACAGCTATTCCCTTTATTAACAATTAAACCCTATACTGTTTGTACTCAATTAACCCTTTTCCACAATACTGCAAATCTGCAGCAGACGACTTTGAAAACATAGTGACAAAAACCTGAAAGATCTGCATAAAAGTCAATGCTTAATTGTTAAATAAAGTTGAAAACATTGTGGCCAAAGGTGAAATTCACCGCCGCTCGTCAAAATGCTTCTACAGGTGGGAAAGGGTAAGAGAATCGACTAATCCCCAAAATGTAGGTTTGGTGTTCGAATAAGTATTTCTGAACATGAAAGATGCTATTTGGCTTAGTAAGTACTTTTAAAAGTATTTCAGGATTTTTCAGGAATATTAGATGAGCCATTTGGGTCTTAATGTATTATAATGTCTCTTGTTACCCTTTCCCAACTGTAGATGCATTTTGATGAATCTGCAGCAGATGACTTTTGAAAACGTTGTGACATAAGGGAAAATTGCTCAAAACGAGCAATTTCCCCATTTGCCACAATGTTTTCAACATTTTTCAGTAATTATACCTACAATTACAGAGATTTTCCATATTTTCGAGTAGCCATGTTCAAAGTCTTCTGCTGCAGAATTGTTGTATGTGGGAAAGGGTGGTTACATACCAGGATCATTAAAAAGCGCTTATGGCATCAAGTCATTTGTCAAAAGATGCATCTAGAAGTGTTTTACATGAAAGCTCCAGTGCGGCGAGACTGCAGATGCACAGACTCGCTTGAGTCTTCACTGTATGCAGATGCATTAAGACTCAACATCAATAGACGCTACTCATAATTGTTGAGGGGAGCCATGCTGTTATTTATAGATACTGTCAGAGATTGGGGTCCTGTTGCTGTGATATAACTTTTGATGTTTCTTATTGGATTTGTTCTTTTCTTCGGCCTCATGCTACGTCTATGATTTTATTATGCATTACACCACACTATCGCATAATATCAAAACTTTCGCTAGTGTTTTAGAAAAGCAACAAACATGTTATTTGTTTATTGTATTGGCAGTCTCTTGACGTTCCCTTGAATCTATCTTGAAACTAGTGTTTCTAATGTTATACTTGGTCAAAAGATGGCGGATGCAATTACCTTAGTTACTAAGTTACTAGCCTTTCATCTGGTTCTACACATTTGTTATCCAATTGTAATAATTATATCCTTTTTGTATAATCATGTTCCTTTTACCACATGTAGCAGTGGGCATGCTGAGTCACAGACAATTTTTTTTAAAAAAAACCATGTAAGTTAAATGTGGAAAGTCACTAAAAATGAAGAGTTGAAAACATTGGGGCTATTGGTCCGGTTAAGATTTTTTGTTCAGCTCAGCTTTTTTTCTGTGGCGGCGTGGTCGTATCAGTCGAGCGTCTGTGCCGTACGCGGTGCTCTTGTTTCAGTTATTATACCTTAATTTTCCGGGTGTTTGCGAACATGCTTTCAAATTAGTCTGCTACTTTTTTGCTGTATGTGGGAAAGGTTTAAAAGATGTCTGCTGCAGATGCTTTGAAAAGCGTCTGCAGATGTGAACCGGTTAAGCGTTTTGATAATTTCTTGACACAGAAGTCTCACATAGCTTTCAAGGCAACAGCTGTACCATGTTGTAATCCTTTCACTCAATCCTATCACGAAAACAATCATTTATAGTCATAGTCTTAGATTATAAAAGGGGCATTTTTCATGTTCTAAAATCCTTATTTGACACTCAAACCCTATGTTGTGGGTAGTCAAAAGACTTGTCTAGGTGAAACGACGCTTTTGAGAACCCACAACATAAGATTTGGTTGAGGAAAAGACCAGAGTGTTCACTCCCAGTCTTAATTCTTAGTCCTCTGTATAGTGTTTTAGAAAAAGTAGACATCTTAGCAATGTGTGTCCTTGGTAATTGATATTCAAGGTCGAAAATTTCAAATCAAAGTTCTGACACTTTTGATAAGAAACGTTGAGTTAAATTTCTATAAAAATATTTACTTTCCTAATTGATAACAAATCAAATTCTTATTAAGATATGGGTTTTGAAATGTTATTACAAGAATGTAACACATACTGAATATTTTAGTAAAAATTATTTGAAATAAAGTTACAAACTATCATCAAGTTTGAATAATTATTATATTGATATTCTTCTTTTAATGTTTAACTGAGGCTTCCACTATTTCATTGAAATTATTCTTATCACCATTATGCTTGGGTCTAAGAAAGGGACTTGTTGATAGAGAAAGCTAACGGCGTGTTAAGAAATAATTATGTGTCGATGATTAGACTGAAAGGTATAATCTTGTTAATAAAAACAAATGACACCCACTGGGAGAAAGGAAACATTCCATCCGATGATTCATTATTAGATGTCTTTCTTATCACCAATCATGATAAATACAAAAACACCAACACTCTCCTATGAGTTGTTTGGCAAACGGGAACCGAATAATTGGCGAGTGCTGCAGAATTTATTCCCCGTTTATGAGATGGGAGTTCTGAAGAGATTCATAAAAGTATCACTGGTTTCTGATTTCTGACACAATTCACAGAGCAATCTATTTATCTTTTGTAACATTAAGTGCAATGTGTTGCTCTTTCTTATGAAGTTATGCCCAATTAAGATGGTTGTGATGTACAAATGGTCGGGTTTTTGTGCACCTGCTTTTTAAGAGGGGTGAGGGTGTATATAATTATAGATTCACTCTTTTTATGCATACAACAAAACTTTTCTGCAGATAATCTGGAAATAATCTTGGCAAAAATCATGGTAATAATCTCTAAATAAAGGTTTAAATACTTAATAGAGTAGAAAGCATTGTGACAAGATGAGCAATATCTTCTTGAGTCTCAATGTGTTCAAAGATTATCTGCTGTAGATGCTTCAAAATGCATCTGTGTATATTATCTTAACAGTAAAAATGGTATAATTGAACCCTTTTCTGTCGGTGCTGAAAATGGAGTTGCAAACCCAAATCTATGAACATAAACAATCTGCATTGTCAACATTCCTGTAGGAGAGATTGGCAAAGGGAACCAAGATCTTCTGTCAATCTGACAGTTTCCTCGTCCAGAGTTAGGAAGTATCATTTACCTCCTCTAATTAGAGGATACATTTATAGGACATCAAATAATTCTCTGAATCTTTTCTGGAATTTCTGTTGGATTCTGTCTCGGTGCATATTTATGTTTTTCCTGTCTGTTACACCCAAGGAAAGTTATGGGAAATACTGGGAGATAAATCACTAACTTTGATGTATAAAAAAGTTAGTCCTATCCTATGTACAACAAATATGCAACAGGCAGCATTTACAACATAATAAGGCAAAATGGAATATATCTTTAATTGAAAGTTAATTGCATAGAGTAAAATACATTGTAGTAAACAGAGAAATTGCTCTTTAAATATTTGTTGTATGTGAGAAAGCGGGTTTAAATATTTTTCTGCGGCAAACCAGAAAAATCTCCCCCAGTTTTTGTGTTGTATGAGCCAATTTGGCTCTTATTCAATATGGGTTTATAGGAAAAAAAATGGAAAGGAGAAAAGTATAACTGGAAAGAAATGCACTTTAATGAAACACAAATTGAATTAACTTTCTTCATTTATAAAATCCATCAAGCTTAACCTGTATGTGGGGAAAAAGTCAAGAGAGAATGGTTCAGAACGAATGGTTCAGGACTAACAGGGGTTGAATTGAAATATAAGTTTAATAGAAGATAAAATAGTAACATTTTGTTTTTTTATCCATTTCAGGTACCAGTTACAGAACGAATGAATGTTAGCACAAGATATTGTACCACATGACATCCAGGCACGTGAGAACTGGTCCGCTACTACATCAGTGTACATCAAGTGGGATTTTAACTACCTTAACTGCTCGCCAATGCAAATGTGTTTAGTTGTTAAAAGGGTTCCTGTACCTCGTTGGAATTAACAAAAATTCATCGCTGAAACAGGAGCATAAGTGTATAATTATACCCTAGCTGTGTTCCAATAATATTATTTCTTAGTCCATATAAAAAGTCCTTAGTCTTTCATTTATATTATATATACTGTCTTGTTATGGCCATGGTCAACCCAGCAGTACTAAGCCTTGCGGCAGCGGGAAACGTCAAAGACTCTCGGTGGTTGACGCTCGAAGTGTGTCGAGAGTTTCAGCGTAGTAAGTGTACGCGCACGGACGCAGAATGTAAATTTGCACATCCTCCGCCACATGTGGAAGTTCAAAATGGTCGTGTAACTGCTTGCTTCGATTCAATAAAGGTAAGCTTTTCAATATTTACTCTCTCTACAAAACCTTCAGATGCAGTACTAACTGGGTTTGATTGTTTTATAAGGGTTCAATGGTTTTCCTTCTTTTTTGTTACGGCAACAGAACTTTATTAACCCTTTACCTCATATAGACGCTTTCTGACGCCACTGCAGCAGATGGCTTTTAGAAAACATAGTGACAAAAGAAGAAATTGCTCAAAACGTGCAATTTCTCCTTTTGCCACAATGTTTTCCACTTTTAGTCATAGGTTATCCATTCAATTATAGAGATTTTCCATTTTCTGACAAAATATGTTCAAAGTTGTCTGCTGCAGAATTGTCCTATGAGGGAAAGGGTAAATGATAAACCAGTTACAACTGTGCTGGAGATTAAGTTGTTGATCTTAAACTTTTCAGCGTTTTGGTCTTGTCTGAGTACAAACTGTTTCTAAACTTCAAATCATGTAACCACGGGGGCAATAAGTCCCAGTTTGTGGTTCAAATCCCGACTTGATCATTCATTATGTCCAGTATTCTACGAGAAGTGCTTTTGACTACTGCAATTTGTTTTCCCTATATGTTGGAAGGTACCTGCTAAGAATGTTGTGTGCAGAACAGGTGTGGTAAAGCCGGGAAACACATGCTGGGTAGCCGCAGTGATATAACCTAAATACGCTTGAAAAAGGCGTTTAAATCAATCAAACCATAGTTCAAGTATTTTATATTTATTATAAATGTTTACCTAAATTTAAGTCGACCATTATGATTATAAACATCTAAATTATTTAAAATATTTGTTGAAGGTTTGATATGGAGGAAAACATTGTGTGAAAAAAGAGAAACTGCTCAATTTCATGAATAGAGTTTCAATTTGAAATGGAACAAACAAAGAATATTGTGCGAAAGGGAAAACTTATCCCCTGTCCCATTTGCATACACATCTTGACGCTTCTTCAGACTTTTGAGAACATTGTAGGCAAAAGGTGTAATTGCTCATAGCTCGCAATTACTCCTTTTTATATCAAAAATACATTACCAGTCATTTAATACCTGATATATCATCTCTATACACCTTAATTATCCAAAAAAAAACGCCCACGCTAGCATATCCCTCACGTATCCGTGACATACACGGCCGCCCGGAAGTACAGGCGCGCACGTGAGCGGGTAGTCACTTTTCATTTTTGGATTCACCGGAGTAGTCGATAAGAAAAATTTATATTATTATTTCTTCTTCCAATTAACTCCTTTGTTTTATAAGGCCCTGCCTTATAATCATTTAATTGTCCAAAGATATTTTGTCTACATTAACGTCACAGCCGTAAATTATTTACTTTATTGCTGTATTTATTGTTTTGTAGCGGACGATACTCTGAGAAGCACGTGGATTACCCCACCCGCTAATTTCAGTTACCGTCTTCGGGTGCGGAAGTCTTGCGGTTTTCAATACTTTTTCCCTACCCTGTTAGCGATAGTACATTAACTATTGCTGTATGAATTACTGACTGTTCTATTCAATATTTGTGAAAAAATTTTGAAACAAAATTTATTTCAATATACGTGTCCAAACTACCGGTGTCACCGTGGTGTGGATATATTAAAACGGATTATAAACGGATTATATACGGATTATTTACTGTTTGGTGAGTACATTTGAATTATGTCAATGTCAATTACTGGTGAAGGGATGCGGAGCCCATGTGGTCATGCTGTGCACCTATGGGATTCGCATCCGACCTGCGTTGTGTGCACCAAATGCACACAGGCTTCACCTTGCGAGTACTGCTCGACATGGCCTATTTCCATTTGGAAAAAGGTCGTGCGGAGTAAGACTCGTAAAAGCAGGAAGATAAAGAAGACCCCTAAGAGGGTGCCTTTATCTTCATCGAGTGAGGCAGAGTTCGAGGGGTTCTCCCAACCGGACTCTGCAACGGTGTTGAGCGAGTCGAAGGGCAATGCTGAGCCTTCTTCTCCGCTCAACACAGCCGTTTTTCCACGCGCTGAGGAAATTCGGATGGTAGCTTCGGGTGAGAGTTGCTCCGTCGGGAAACTTCAGAAACCGTACGGAAACAGCGGGGAAAATGCTCAGCTGGATCATTTAACCGCTGAACCTCACCATCTGTCGCCTGGTGTCAGGGCTGGGCCTTCGAAAGAAGGAGTGCCTTTGGTAGCTTTCCGGGATAACCGCATGAGTTGTACCAATCCGACACCATACTCTGAGCTACAGCTGTCTTCGGACAGCTGCAGAGTACCGGTTACCTACGTCGGGGGACGTAGTGTTCCGGAGACTTTGTATAGTGCAGCTTCACTCCTGCCTATGCATAGTCAACCTGGGTTTTTGTTGGGCTGAGCAACAAAACCCAAATACCGAGGCACGTCAGGTCACCGGGCAACCGGAGAGGAGTCATTCGTTAATGACGCGACCTTTCACCAGTCAGTCCGGGTTGGACTGGACTGGGCCAGTCAGTCACGTTGCCATGACTAGACCAGGTAGTCGCTCACGTATCTGTGATGCGACAGGGCAAAGGTCCGATTGCAAGGACCCAGCCAGGCAAAAGGTTGATCGTTTAGCACCGATTCATCCTGGCAGTCAGACTATCTTAATTGATTCGACGACTAGCCAAAATCGCGCGCATGGAGACATGCCGCATCAGGTCAGTAGCCCATTTCGTTATGGTGCTACGGGCCAATCGGTCACGCCTGTGAATACGACACAAACACCAGTGTCTTATGTAAACACAGGCCAACCGAGTAGTAGGGCATTTTTCAATGCCTCGTCTACACTGCCAGACGACTGTGTAAACATGGCGCGTCTAGGCACGGGTTCTGTGGTGATAGACCGAATTGATGCTAATTATCGATCGATCTCTGCTCCACTACAGAATCAGAATAATTTAAAGCCTGGTGTTGCACCGGGTTCGATTATTCCTCTGTCTTCCATCGGGTATGGGGGTTACGGAAAATCTTTTTCTTCCCCTGGGGGGACAGTGTATGTCGCTAGAGAATACGCTGCCCCTCAATACCAGCCACCGGTCCATACTATGGAACCGTTAGGTGTTAGACAGGCCTACCGGGATCAGCATTACCCATCTCATGGGGATTCACTGCTCTCGGGGGGACACCTATTTGATAGGCAGTCCGGTTATAGGCAACCTCGGGATGGTAGCTTTGGGTGAGAGTTGCTCCGTCGGGAAACGTCAGACACCGTACGGAAACAGCGGGGAAAATGTTCAGCTGGAACGTTCAACCGCTGAACCTCACCATCTGTCGCCTGGTGTCGTGGCTGGGCCTTCGAAAGAAGGAGATGCCTTTGGTAGCTTTCCGGGAAACCGCAGGAATTGTACCAATCCGACACCATACTCCGAGCTACAGCGGTCTTCGGACAGCTGCAGAGTACCGGTTACCTACGTCGGCGGACGTAGTTCTCCGGAGACTTGGTATAGTGCAGCTTCACTCCTGCCTATGCATAGTCAACCGGGTTTTGTTTGGGCTGCACAACAAAACCCAAATGCCGAGGCACGTCAGGTCACCGGGCAACCGGAGAGGAGTCATTTGTCAATGACTCGATCTGTCACCAGTCAGTCCTTTTTGGACACGACCGGGCCAGTCAGTCACGTTGCCATGACTAGACCAGGTAGTCGCTCACTTAGCCGTGAGGCGACAGGGCAAAGGTCTTATTGCAAGGACCCAGCCAGGCAAAAGGTTGATCATTTAGCAACGATTCATCCTGGCAGTCAGACTTTCTTAAATGATTCGACGACTGGCCAAACTCGCTCGCATGTAGCCATGCCGCATCAGGTCAGTAGCCCATTTCATTATGGTGCTACGAGCCAATCGGTCACGCTTGTGAACACGACACAAACACCAGTGTCTTGTGTAAACACAGTGCAACCGAGTAGTCAGGCATTTTTCAATGCCTCGTCTACACTGCCGGCCGGCTATGTAAACATGGCGCGTCCAGGCACGGGTTCTGTAGTGATAGACCGTATTGATTCAAATTATCAGTCGATCTCTGCTCCACTACAGAATCAGAATAATTATAACCCAGGTATCGCACCGGGTTCTATTATTCCTCTGTCTTCCATCGGGTAGGGGGGTTACGGAAAATCTTTTCCTCCCCTGGGGGGGACAGTGTATGTCGCTAGAGAATACGCTGCTCCTCAATACCAACCACCGGTCCATACTATGGAACCGTTAGGTGTTAGACAGGGTTCAACGGCCTACCGGGATCAGCATTACCCATCTCATGGGGATTCACTGCTCTCGGGGGGACACCTATTTGATAGGCAGTCCGGTTATAGGCAACCTCGGGATCAGAATACATTGCGTCATTCAGTGAAAGAGAGGTCGAAACCGTCCAATACGGTCAGTTCGGCCCCGGCAGAAGTTTTTGCATGGCCGTCCTCTGCTGCGGAGAGGGGGCCTGCTTCGCAAAATCTTCGGCAGAACATGGATTTTCTGATTTATCCCTGTCTGAGTCGGACATAGATCTACCGGTTGGAATACCGAGTAGACAACCTCAGAGGAGTACCTACAACCCTACATCTTCGTCTGACGATAATGAGGGAAATAGGTCAACTTCCGATGAGGAGCCAGCTGTAGAGCGTTGGTCTCTTCAGCAGGCTATTGACGAAGTATTTCGGGTGGTGCCGAATACTTCATGCCCTAAGGTTGACGCTCCCCACGTCGCAAAACCTTTCGAGCCTAGAGGAACTTAATGTACAAGCTTTTCGCCAGTGCACTTGCTTCCTCAAACTAACAACTTGGGCAGGTTGTTAGACCAATTGCAGTCGACCAGGTCTCTAGAGGCTATACCTCCAGGCTGGTCGGTCCCAGGACCCATTTCTAGGAAATGGGTCAACTCTAAGGCGTATTCTACGTCTAAGGAGTTCTTCCCGGTCAAAGTGCCAGCTTTAGACGGGGATGCAGCTACACTGGGGTTAACTGCACCCGCTTCTGTCCAGGTCTCTTTTAAGATACTAGAGAAGTGGGAGGCCAGAGCAAGACTGGGTGTATTGGTGTCATCTCATGACAACCATTTCGCAGTCGCTCTGTCTTTGTTGTTGAAAGAGGAGAATATCTCTAGCCTAGGGGCTAACAGAATTCTCGAAGCTTTCGACACAGGCAACAGGCATCTCATGGCACTGAATTTTCATACCATCACAGAGATACTGTCCATGAGGAGGGACGCAGTTATAGTTGCTCCTAACTCATTGCTACATGCTAGCAAGGACAGTCTGAAAGCCGCACCATTGGAGTCGAAACAACTCTTTGATGGAAGGATTGCTGCGGTGACAGCTTCTGATGCTTCAGAACAGTCGACGCCTTTCAGCGAACGCAGCTAAGGCTTTTGCGCAGGGCCAGAAACGTTCAACGTATTCTGCGAATGTGGGTAGTTCTAAGAAACCCAACCCAGCAAAGAAGCCAAAACGGTATGTGAAGGCGTTTCAGCCTAAACAAACCCCTTCCACGGGTCAGAAATCGGCTAAACCGAAGCGCCCCTATCAGGGTACTAACATCGGCAGCCTGCTAGAGTTAACACGAATCCGAAGCCGCAGCCCTAGGGATTCGCTCCTCTCTATGACAATCCCAAGGTCGGAGATTGCAGTCGGGGGCCGCCTGTCATTTATCACGGAGGAGTGGGAAAGTGTCACATAGGATCGTTGGATTTAGTCTGTGATACAGGAAGGGTATCTGATTCCCTTCATTTCCCCCCCTCCTCTGACAGGCGTGCCGATCGACATTTCGTCTCGTCATCCGGCCATGTCAGAGGTGATTTTTTCGCTTCTGAAAAAGAATGCCATAGAGAGCGTTCTCAACCCCAATTTTCGGGGTTTCTACAGCCGTCTTCTTCTTGTTCCGAAGAAAGACGGCAAGTGGAGACCGGTTATATATTTATCTGCGCTAAATCTATTGATTCCGGTCGATAAATTCAAAATGGAGTCGACCCGCTCCATCCGAGTTGCAATTCGGAAAGGCGGCTGGGCGGTCTCTCTAGACCTAACACACGCCTTTTTATCACATCCCGATCGCTTCCTCCTCGAGGAAATACCTTCGGTTTGTGATAGAGGGAGAAGTCCTCCAATTTCAGGGCTCTTCCCTTCGGCCTCAAGTCCGCCCCTCGAGTGCTTACGAAGATATCAGGGCATGGGAGCCTTTCTTCGTATGAAAGGACCCCAACTTCTTCAATACTTCGACGATTGGCTTCCCCACAGGACGGATCGTGTACTTCTATTTCACGATCTATCCCTAGCCTGGCGGACCATTCTGCGGTTGGGTTTAATACCCAACACGCAGAAGTCGGAATTAATTCCGTCAAAGAGGTTCACGTTCGTGGGTATGACGTTTTTCACCGACTTAGCGGTAATTCGAGTACCTTCGGACAGAGTCGATTCACTAATACAGAATAGACAACTATATTCCACTCATTCGGCAGTGGACGTTCAGAATTCGCAAAGGAATAATAATAATTACTCCCCGAGTTCATAATGAGGCTGAGAACCAGTTCGTCAACTTCCGGTTTTACTTCTGAAAGGAATTTTCTGAAAGGGAAGATGATGACAGAACACTTCTCTGGCCCAGAGACCGTGGTTATACGTCCTTCTGGCCTGCCTATCGACATAACCGTTACATCTTCCTTAGATATAGACAGTTCTTACCGATTGATGTTAATAAGGTAGGTCAATCTCTCTGAACGTTTGTCGACGGCTACCGCTTCTTAAGTTCTACTGAGAATTATAAATTCGTATTGCTTGGCGAACACTAACATGGAAGTGAGTTCTTTGCTTTCAGTAGAAACGAATTACATTAAGTTTCACAGACTGATGGTTAGAATTAGAAAAACCCAATTGTAGGAGTTAACTCCAAAATAGGATTTGTCTTGCGTCCTTTGGTCGCTTACAAGAGCTCCATACGAACTCTTGAATCGACGTCTTTAAAGTTTTTTACTTATAAAACCGTCTTTTTATTAGCTTTAACTACAGATCGTCTCTGTAGAAACCGGGCAGATCAGATTCAATGAATCTGATGGCTCCTTACTCTACTGTGTCAACAAGGGTTCCTGTCTAAGAACCAGTTGCAGTCGGTCCTGCCTGGGTCCCCTTGTGGCTTCACAGCGAGTGGTTTGCTAATTCACATAATCCAACACATAAATAAAGTGAATTCCGATTGAACCTGTATTCAATCCCCTCTTTCCCTTTATACATCCGTTGGAATCAAGTACGTTTGTTCTTAAAAAAATATGGAATAATATACTACAACGTACCTGGAACGACAGTAAGTATTGGTCGAACCTCCCGTCCTATGCTACGAAGTCATCAGGTATTAAATGACTGGTAATGTATTTTTGATATAAAAATGAAGTTTTTTAAAGTAAAACATATTTTTATTAGAAAATACTTACCAGTCATTTATAGAGTCCCACCTCCCAACCCCGCGTCGTCACCAATACTTAACGGTGAATGAAAAGTGACTACCCGCTCACGTGCGCGCCTGTACTTCCGGGCGGCCGTGTATGTCACGGATACGTGAGGGATATGCTAGCGTGGGCGTTTTTTTTTGGATAATTAAGGTGTATAGAGATGATATATCAGGTATTAAATGACTGGTAAGTATTTTCTAATAAAAATATGTTTTACTTTAAAAAACTTCATTTTGCTACAATGTTTTCATTTTTATAGATTTTTCATACTTTTGCAGATTTGTTTTATGTGGGAAAAGGTTAAATATGCTCATAGTGACAAATTTCTTTCTTTTCTCACTATATTTTTTGAAAGCTATTTGTTTCAAAGATCAGAGAAGTTTGTCTGTATTAAGGAAAGTGTTAAACTATCTGTCACCTTCCTTTTATTGTTATTAAGGAATCCGCTGTGGTCGAGTGGTTAGCGTCGGGATTTCGAAACCGGGTGTCCCAGGTTCGATCCCCAGTCGCGGCAATTCGGTCATGGTGGAGTGCCCTTGGGCAAGGCACATTTTCTAGCCTAGTACTGGTTTGTTCACCCAGGGAACATGAATAATAAAATTTAAATGCACGCTAAATGACCTTAGCTGTCGATGCGCCATAAAACAATATACATTCATTTTATTGTTTAGATAATTGTATTCTATTCCATAATGTCCGTCAATTTTGAGTCCTAAAATAATACATGAGGTATTATTTGGCAGTGCCAAAAACAGACTGTCTGTTCTAATTGCTTACCATTCGGGGATAGGAGAGCTATAAGTGCGTCTTAACCCTTTCCCACATACGCACTTTTTCTCACCCCCTCTGCATCAGACAACTTTTAAAAACAATGTGGCAAAAGAAGAAATTGCTCATAATGAGCAATTCTTCCTTTTGCCACAATGTTTTCAATTCTAGCCAATAACTTAAACTTTCATTAATAGAATGTATTGTATGCGGGGAACGGTGAACTTGACAAAAGAGAGAGTTGAGTGAAATTAAACAAATAGTGTATGAGAAAAAAAAAAGCAAATCCTACGCTGACATTGATAAATCGCGAACAGCATGATCCTGTTGACCTGTTTGTCTAGATTTACTTTTCTCCTTCCCTCTCACGTGTCTGCAAGATGTTAGACCATTTGCATAATATATTGTTTGTGACACTTGAATTCCATTCCAGTTAATCATTGATGATTTAGTAGTTTCTACTAAAGTAACCATGGCAAGCTGTGTAGGTGTTTCAGACTCTTTCCCTCATATAGACGCTTTCTGACGCCTCTGCAGCAGACGGCTTTTTGAAAACATAGTGACAAAAGAAGAAATTGCACAAAACGAGCAATTTCTCCTTTTGCCACAATGTTTTCCACTTTTAGTCATAGATTATCCTTTCAATTATAGAGATTTTCTGTTTGTTTGTCAAAATATGTTGAAAGTCGTCTGCTGCAGAATTGTCGTATGAGGGAAAGGGTTAACTGAATATTGCTTGGAGGTTTGGCATGACCAGTAGATGGCCATTGTTGATTTTGAGGTCATCTATTTAAAGGTCAAGGTCACAGTGCCCTTGAATACAAAGAGAGGAGGGAATAATCTCTTCTTAATCCTTCCCACATTCAACAAATCTGCAGCAGAGGACTTTTAAAAGACCTACGCAAAACTAGGAAAAATTGTTATGAATGAAAATATAATTTGACAAAATAAAGTTAAAACATTGTGGCAACAGGTGAAGTTACTCATCCTCTTTTGTCACACACAATGTTTTCAAAAGCCAGCTACAGCAGATGCGTCATTAAACTGGCCTATAAGGGTTAATCTTGTAATTGTCTGAGATAAAAGAAAAATCCTTCATTAACCCTTCCTTACATTTAGCAAATATGTAGCAGGCGAAATTGAAAACATCCAGGCAAAAATATTGAATATTTCTATGAAAAATGTTTAACTATTTAATGGAGTTGAAAACATTGTGACAAAAAAAGAAATTATTGAGAATTTTCTCCTTTAGTCACAAGGCAGATGTGTCAGACACTGCCTATACATGTTGGGAAGGGTGAACAACTGTTCAACTTCAAATTAAAGAAGAAAAATGCCCACTTAAGTTGTAACACTAGAAACAAAGAGACATTTAAGAAGACATGACAAAAAAATAACAGGTTTCCGCTAATTGTTTCAAATTAAGTGAAAAGATTTAATGGACCAAACACTGGTATAATCCTTACCTTTATACAGGGGCATTGATAGTCTCCTAATAATCTGCTATTTTACCCATTTCTCTTCCATTTCTTGTATAACCTTTTCCCACATACAGCAAATCTGTAGCAGATGACATTGATTCAATTATGCAGAACTATGGGAAATCTCTAGAAGTGAAAGTGTTATTATTATAGATGGAGTTAAAAACATTGCGGCAAAAGGAGAAGTTGCTTGTATGTGAGCAATTTCTCTTTTTGTAACAATGTTTCCAAAAGTCATATGCTGCAGATGTATCAAACACGTCTGCAAGTAGGAACAGGTTAACTCCCTCAATACTATGTTGTCCGGGCATGAAGCCCAATGTGGCCTTTAGTGGTTAGCCTGCAGAGTTTTATATATCGAGGGCTTGGCGTGAAACGGTTGTAACTAATGTAGCGTATAGGAATGGTGCTGGTTTACAACGTTTTCAACAGTGTTTCAATTATAACAGGGAACTTGCACTGTACTTTAATATAACTACCGGTATTATTTATCCCAACATTGATGAATCGGTCATAATTAACCCCTTATCTGAAGATACATCTAGGATGCTTTAATACTATTGCTGCAATCCTGAACGCCTACCGTTTTAAAGTCTTGTTGGTATGACCAGACCGGGGATCGAACCCTGGTCTCTTGCATCCATTGCGGACACTCTAATATTTAACCACTTCATCATGCAGACAGTCTATAGAATTGAGGAAGAATGGAATAGAAATCATGGCTTGAAAATAAGAGCTTTAATTGATGCTTACAATTACTCCTTTTATTGCAATGTTTTCATTTGATTAATAGACATTATCAGGAAGTTAATTGGATGTACAGACCATTCCGTGATAAATTAAAGATGGTTTCTGAACACAGACAATAAAACCCGATGTAACCATTTTTAATCACAAAATGGTCTGATATTAGACACAAGCATCATTCAAAACTGTTAACTTCAGGAATTAAAGTAGAGAAAAACATCTACTGTAATTCCCGGGGCTTTTAGCTGATTAGGAAAAAATTCTCCATTTAAAATAATTGTCTCTGTGCAAATGTTTCCATCTCTTAATGTTTATAAGGCTCAACCGTGTGGTCCTGATATGATGGTGTAAGTGTAGGCTGTTTTGAAAACATATTACTCTTTCCCACGTGAAACTTATCTGCAGCACAATTTGGAATTACAATTTTGTTAATCATACAGCGGGGAATTTAAGGATGAATATTGCTTCTTGAGCATTTCACCAAAATGTTTTAAAAAGTCGTCGGCTGTCAAATGTTGTTGGACTCAGCTAGGTTAACCCTTTCCAACATTCAACAAATCTGCAGCAGAAAACTTTGAAAACATAGTGACATAAACCTGAAAAATCTCCCTAAAAGTTAGCTTAATTGTTAAATAAAGTTGAAAACATTGTGGCCAAAGTTGAAAGTGCTCATCATGAGCAATTTCACCTTTGGCCACAATGTTTTCAAAAGTCGTCTGCTGCTATTGCGTCAAAATGTGTCTGCAGGTGGGAAAGGGTTAAGGGTTAAAAGCCTAATGTTTTGATACCAGGATTTCCAGACAAAACATTTTTCATAATTTCCCTCCTAATCCTTTTCCTGATATAGACAGCATGATGGAGCAGAGGACATCAGACATCAACATTATGCTTAAACAATTTATCCATTCCCCACAATAGTAATAAAATGAACCCTTTCCCACATACTACTTTGAAACAATCTCGGCAAAAATAGGGAATGTCTCAATAACTGATCTGTTAATTATTGAATAGAGTTGAAAACATTGTGGCTATTAGGAGTAATTGCTCATTATGAGCAATTTCTTCTTTTGCAACAATGTTTTCAAAAGTCATCTGCTGCTGTGGCATCAGAAAGTGTCTTGATGTCTTAAAATTTTGATGTGTCTGAGGCAATCGACTTATTAACTAATAATAATAATTATGATAATATTTTTGGCCGGATTGCTCTAGCAATTCCGGTCTATAGATTGGCGATGTCTGCCTGTCCGTCAACATTTTGGTTAAAGTTTCAGGTTGAGGCAAAATCTCAGCACTGGAAAGGGTTACAAACTTGAAACTTTGCCTGAAGGTAACCAGTAACAAGTTCTATTGATTTCTATGGACACTTTGACCTTGACCTTGGTTTGTCGATTATCAAGGTCAAATTGCAGACAATCCGGCCTTGCCGTCTTCAGCGGTTTCTTGTTTAATATAATAATTAGTAAGCCACTCATGCTGATGTATATATACATAAATCAGTACAGGTTGTGATGATATCACGCTGAATTTATAGAATCCCTGTGTGTGGTCTCAGACTGATATGTTTGCAAAGCAGTTTTTGAACTCTTTTCCTCTTTAGGTGTTCATGATAGTTAGTCGGCACCCTATCAGTATGTTAATTGTTTCAAGATTCGTAAAAATTACATAATAAAAAAGTAATGCAATTTCATTTTTGGACGAAGTGGAAAAGTTTGAAGGAAATCCGAAATGGACGACACAATTTTAGTTTTTCTTGTATAGTATTTGTGAAAGTTAAAATGTCCTCTACAACTTGAAATGAAATTTTGGTTAGAGATCGTAAGGGTTATAGGAGTGATACTTGACTCTGTTTGTCAATGGCGGAAATTAAAGTACAAAGTTTATATTAGTTTTTTTACAAACCATTGAAATAGAAAGATATCAAAGAACTGATACCACTTATGCTTGCTTGTCTAAGACAATTTAGCTTGCTGAAATCTTCTGAAAAAGAGGCAAAATATAGTAGGTAATTATTTTATCAGATAATGGAAAGCAATTTTTGAAAAATCTGAAATCTCAAATGAGAGTTTAGAGTTTAGAAAGCTTTAGCAAAAAGTGTTGTATTTCCTGAATATTGTACTTTGATTTCTGTAGTGATAAATGGAAAGAATGTACAATGTTTCTGGATGATCTAGACTTAACTTAATTACTTCTGTCAGGGTCTGGGATGAATGAATGTTTTTCCCAGAATTATAAGGTATAAGAATAAATTAGCATCATAAGCAATGTCTCTTTTTATCATCAAGAGCTAACCATTTTTGTCAGAGGCCAGATATAAAACTGACATGCAATGCCACAAATAATTACTGTTAATAAATCGGACATCAGATGGCATCATCCCCAAGATTTGTTCCAATTACTCTGGGATAAAATTCACTGTGTAATTCATCCCCCTTGGAGTATGACCTTTACATATCCTTCATAATCAATTTGATAAACATTAGAAGACCTAGTTTAGGATGAATAAACAGACACATATTCGAGGGCTTAGCGTGAAACCTATTTTGAAAACCCTGGTTTAGGGGCAATTTTGACCCCTTTGTAAACAATGGAAATTTAGGTGCCATTGCTCAGAACGAGCAATGGCACCTTAATTTCCATTGTTTACGAAGAAAAATGATTTTACGCTTATAAAGACTTTATGGCAACCGGTTCATGCCAAGCCCTCGAACACTGAGCTGTGTTAACTAAACAGAGGTCATTGACTCTCCATAACACTAATTGGGCTACAGTTCTAGGTGTTTGTTAGAAGATGAACAGATGACTAATTATGTCTTTCTTATATGGTATCTCTCTAAACACTCATTAATTAAAACATATGTTGTAGGTACTCAAAAGAATTGTCTGACTAAGATGATTCTTTTGAGTACCCACAACATAGGTTTTGGAGGTCAAATAAGGATTTTAGAGCATGAGAAACGCTCCTTATCTAGTGCTCAGGGTGAATGTATGTCTGAATCCCTTGTAGATGGTCAATGAAGGGTCTTGTGAGACTCCTGAGTGTTCAGTGTAATCAGATACATTTGGATACATTTGGACCTGTAATCACTAGACTGGGAGCTCATCTATTATTGCTGACATGATAGTGTTTCAAGGTCAAGTAAAAAGTGAAAAACATGAAATACATCCTTTCTTTGAAGCTCTAAATCAAATGAAAAGATTTGGCAGCTCAATATTTTCCTACCATTATATTAGGCTTTTTTAGACTATTCCAAATTGAAAACATGGAAACAAGATTGTAGATCTAATAATGGTGGGCAGTTGTTGAAGTATATTTTTGTAATGTAGTCTAAAAAACTTTGGAAAATGATATTTATCGTCCTGTCATATCAGAGCAATAAGCCATTGTACAACTTGTTTAGAAATGTTGATCTTTAGATTGAAAGGGACAAGGATTATAAAGGGAAGGAAGGAAAAGTTGTCAAGAGGTGGAAATTTATACTTCAAAAAAGACTTGAGTCACTTCTGATATCTTTTTACAGATAAAGTTTGTTTAAGTGATGGCATTCTGTTTACACTGTTTGTATTGCAACTTGAATATTATCCCTTATCCTGTATTAACCCTTTCCCTCATACGACAATTCTGGAGCAGACGACTTTGAACTTATTTTGTCAAAACATAGAAAATCTCCATAGCTGATTGGATAACCTATGACAAAAAGTGGAAAACACTGTTGCAAAAGGAGAAATTGCACGTTTTGTTCAATTTCTTCTTTTGTCACTATGTTTTAAAAAAAAGCCGTCTGCTGCAGAGGCGTCAGAAAGCGTTTATATGAGGGAAAGGGTTAATGATTATTGAGTAACTATGTTGTAGTTCTTGATTATTCGAATTAAATCTTTCCCTCTTACAACATGCAGCTTTAAATTATGAAAAATCCATATAAATGAAAGTAGAATTATTTAATGGAGTTGGAAATATTGCGGCTAATTAATGGTTTTAATCTTCATCACCTGCAGATGAGTCGAACTGCTTACAAGTGGGAAAAAGAAATAATAGAAAACATAATTTTACTTCAAAGATAAAAGTAACAACCCTTACTTTTTGTGGTCATTAATTATGATTGCTATTTGTTCTTTGAGCACTTTCTCCTCGTTGTTGCCATAATATTCAAAACTCGTCTACTTCAGACGCATCAAAATGTGTCTGTGAGTGGGAAATGGTTAAATCATGAAGGGAAGAACATAATTATCTGTCTGTCTGAAAAATGAAAATGCATCTAAATGCACTGCCTGCATGCACAGGTAATGTCCATTTTTCTGATGGTGTTATGTTACTAAGTATTATTTCAGGAATGATTGATTGTCTCGTCTATCCCACAATGCCTTGGGAGAAGGACAGACTTCCTGCATTGCCAGATAACAATTTTGATATATTAACTGTTTCTGTTTTATTATCTTGGTATTAATGTCAGTCGGTAATCCGTCATTTGTGGAAAATGGACTCATTAATTCTCTGTTCAGCCAGGGTAACAAAATGAAATAATTTTATCCTGTAAATTGTTTGATTCTCATGACTTATCGTACACCATTCAATAATTTTACTTTCATTTATAGAAATTTTCCCTAAAAAAAAATCAAAGTTAATTGCTGCAGTCATTTGTTGTATGTAGACAATCTGATTCAGATTTGTTGTATGAGGAGAAAGTGTCAATGAGTGTTGGTGATTATTCATTGATTGCTATATCATAGTTAGCCCTTTCCCACATACAGCAAATCTGCAGCAGACGACTTTGAGAACATGGTGACAAAAACCTGAAAAATCTCCATAAAACATAGCTTAATTGTTTTAAAAATAAAGTTGAAAACATTGTGGCCAAAGGGGAAATTGCTCATCATGAGCAATTTCACCTTTGGCCACAATGTTTTCAAAAATCATCTGCTGCTATTGCGTCAAAAAACATGTGCATGTGGAAAAGGGTTAAAAGCATACATGTGAGCATGCTATAATGCTTGTTAGAATTAGTAAAACGTTTCCTTCAAGGCTTAATGTCAACACTTGTATGTTCAAGTCTGTCTACCAGTCCATATGTAGTTCTATTTGCGTGCCATATGAATCAATATTGGCTGTCATGATTAGTTCTGGGCACATTAAGCATGAACACATTTATTCACCTCTCTCTTTACATTTAATAATCCCTATATTTCTGTTGATATAACCTGAACAACAGAACAATTTGAAAACCGCTCGGCAAAAACATGGTAACCGTCAATAAATAAACGTACAATTATTAAATGATGAGTTTAAATGTGGCAAAATGGAAACTTTCTCACTGTTACTGGAATATTCCTTTGAAGATTTTCTTTCACAATTTTTCAAGAATTTAATTCTTTGTATATTTCTGCATCAGAAAGGGAGAAAATGCCAAATTATTCTTCTCTTTTTAGCTCGCCTGACTTCAAGATCATTTGGAAGAAATGAGTCTTAAATTGTTAAAGTCATATTAATTGTTTGAAAGGCATTGGAAAAGGAAGAAGATGAATAAACTTTAAATTCTTCTCCTGAGAGGACTTTTCTAATTTCGTGATAATTTGGAAGAAACTGACCGTTGAAGCCATTTTGAAAGCAGCAATAAAATGGTTGTTGATCATCTTTGGTCCTCATTCTTTGGCACACATTGCAACCAAAGTACTCTGTAATAACATTGATTGCCTAAAACATGATTGGAATATGTAGAAACTAACCAAGACATTGATGAATGCTAATTGAGGAATTCCTCCCAGTTAACCTTTTCCAACATATAGACACTTTCTGACGTCTCTGCAGCAGACGACTTTTGAAATCATGGTGACAAAAAGTGAAAATGCTCATCACTTTTTGCCACAATGTTTTCAACTCTTATTTAATAATTTGATTGTCATTAATGGAGATATTTCACATTTTTGCCACCATGTTTTCTAAATCGTCTACCGATTTGTTGTATACAGTATAAAGGGTTAACCAAATAGTCAAACTGCAGCAGATGACTTTCAAAACACTTAGACAAAAATATAGAAAATTTCTCTAAATGACAGTTACAGCGAATACAATAATTAAGTTGAGTTAAATACCACATTGCAAATGGAGAATTTGCTAATTTTGATGAGGAATTTCTCCGTGTCTACAACATTCATCTGCTGCAGATGTGTCAAAATATGTCGTTATGTGGGAAAGTGTTCATGTTTAAACTTAAAAAGTGTTGAAAATAGTGATACACTCCTTCTATTATCCTCGAATGACCTATGACCTTTTTGTGACTTCCTGTCATAGACTGGTTTAATGTTATCTTTTACACCAGCTCATTAATCAAGGATTTTCAATGGATAAGTCAACAGAAAGTATTGATCCAGTCTAGAAACCAGACTGGTTGATCAAACAATAATGAACCAGAGAATTTTCACCTTCCACTTCCCTCCATGCACTTTGACATAACTTAAGCCTTTCTGCATTAACCTATATATATATATCTAGTTTAACCAATTGCATTTTGAATGCGCCAGTAGGAAAAGATCTGGATAACGAAACTTTCATTAAGAAAAAAAGAACCTCTTCTTACTTTTGATACCTGCAGCACACAAGTTCAGAAAACATGGCAAAAGGAGGCACTGCTCAAAAAAGAACATTATTTCTTTTCAAAAATAAGTCTTCCATCCTTTCAGATGGTACAATCTTTACCTCAGATGTTTTCAAAGCATATAACACTAAACATGTTTTAACAGGTAATTGGTTAATTGGTATGAATATTTTGGTAAAAAAGAGAAATTGCAGATGTCTTATGGAATAAAAATCTCAGTAAATGAGAGTGATAATTGAAGAAATTGGTCATTTTGAGCAATATCTGCATTATTATTTCCAAAAACATCTGTTTGTGGGAAAAGATGTAGATTTTCGACTTTAATATTAATAAATGATATTTTTGTGAAGTTGTTGATGCTGGGGCTTTTGGGACTCCTGGGCTCGATCCCATCTCGCGGTGGTCATGGTGGAGTGCCCTTTGGCAAGACACATTTCTTAGCCTAACCTACTTGGGATCATGAATTAGTGAAATGTCCCTGTGACACTGTGATATAATTGAAATATTATTGCGTACTAAAAGCACCAATAAAACCAACAATACAACAAAGCAACAAGCTATTCTAATTCCACATTATTACTCTACAAAGCATCTCTTATTTTTCACTTTGTTAATTGAAAGCAATAACAAAGAGTATGAATTAAAAAGAGGGGTTGGTATAAAATTGTTTTTTAATTGACACATTGATTTCCAAAGTACTGGTTGACTTTTGAAATAGATCATAAATCACACTGGCCTGCAAGCTAGTCTACCTCAACCCTTTCCCTCATAAAGACGCTTTCTGATGCCTCTGCAGCAGACAGCTTTTTGAAAACATAGTGACAAAAGAAGAAATTGCTCAAAACGAGCAATTTCTCCTTTTGCCACAATGTTTTCCACTTTAAATCATAGGTTATCCATTCATTTATAGATATTTTCAATTTTTGGACAAAATATGTTCAAAGTCGCCTGCTGCAGAATTGTCGTATGAGGAAAAGGGTTAAAAAGGCTTTGTCTCGTTTAGAATTCATATAGAGCAGGATATCATGAAAGTGTATTGTAATATAATTTCTACATACTGTGCAAAGTCAGACGCTTTTGATAATGAAATTGCTGTCATTTAATTCTTCCTCAGTAATGGATTTAACTCTTTCCCACATATGAAAAAAAAACTGCGGCAGACAGCTTTGAAAACATCTAGGCAAAAATATGAAAAATCTATTTAAATGAAAGCAGAACTATTTAAAGAGTTGAACACATTGGAACAAAAAGGAGGAATCGCTTGTTTTTGTTTTGCCCCTTTGTTTTCAAAATTCTTCTGCTTCAGATACATAAAAATTAGGGTAAACCATGCACACTTTGTATGATAAATATGGAAATGTCTACTTCGAAAACATACAAGATCGGCAATGCAACGTCTTGTCATTTGGAGTTCAGTTACATAAAATGTTGAAAGAGAGTTGAAACCTCATGGGAAAAGTAGAAGTCTTTAGTGTGACTGAACTAACAAGATAGAATCTACATCTCGAGAAATCCCAATTCATTATCTCCATACTCGAGAGCGGGCTGTCAATCCAGGGGTTGTGAGTTCGAATCCCGGCTCGGCCAACTTTCTTTCCGACGTTTGACAAAAGTCATTGCGACATGCGTCATTCGTCTTTCACCGATGGGCTAAGTCTATGTGGAAAAGCAGCCAGTTGCTTGGGAAGATTGTTGTGTGGAGTACTGGTGTGAGAAAACCAGGAAACACATGAGTAGGTGAACTGGCCGCCGTGATATGACTGAGAAATTGTTAAAAACGCCGTTAAACCTCAATCAATCAAACCATACTTGGGTACTTATGGTGACGATTTTTTGTTGTGAACCAGCAATAGAGGGTTTTTCCTGTCTAAAAACAGACTTAACTGGCTATTTAAAAGCCTATTTACTCATACATGTTTCTCTCAGCCCTTCTCACATTCCCCAAATCTGTAGATGAAGACTGGTAATATTTCCTAACACCATAATTAGAGGTTCATTCTCATTTAGAGGAAATTAATGTTTGTCATTTACCCAGTAACTGAGAAGGAAAATGGATAACTATTAGTTAAAATGCCAAAATAAGTTAGAAACGCCCCCATCCACCTATCTGATATAAAGAACATCATAGGCAAAATAACAACAGATTTTGAACGTTGTTAGAAAAGAGAAAGTATAATCATATTGAAAGCTAATTCTGATATTTGAAGGGACTGGGGAAGAAATAATTTTGTGAGTCACATGACTTGATCGTACAGTACAGGTGAACTCCTTTATTACAAAGTCCCATAAAGGCTTGTTTTCCAGTGGGGTGTCTTGTAAGTCACCATGTTTTAAAATTGGAGCACTGTTTATGCAAGGACAAGCTTAATACTTGGACACGGAACTGAAACCCTGTAAGAAAAGGAGAAATTGCTCAGACCACACTGTTGGAAATGAAGACCCTCTAGTTTCGTTATGATATATGACATTTCCATGCATGTGAGTTTTTTCTACATGACATTAGCAGATTATTTAACCCTTTCTCATGTACAAAAAATCTGAGCTGATCAACGACTCTGAAAACATTTAGGATAAAGTATGAAAAATCACTATAAAAGTTAGTATAACTATTGGATAGAATTAGAACATTGTGGCAAAAGGTAAAATTGCTCATTATGAGCAATTTCTCCTTTTGCCACAATATTTTCCGAAGTCGTCGGCAGCAAAAAGCGTCTGCAAGTGGGAACGGGTTATTGTTCTACTGTGTGATATATGCTGTGGGTCGACACATTGTAACAAACGGTATGAACAGTATTGATCAATGGCCGAGATGTTTATCTTCTCCTACATGACAGTAATTAACCAGCAGACTTTTAAACTGGTAAAGCTAACTGTGTAACAGAATATGTCTTGGGGGACATTTAATACATGTTGTAAACACAATTTATGGGTTTTTACGGAGATAATTTATTTGTTTTTACATGACATATCCCTGTTGGTTGGATATGCTGTAATAAAGACATTGCCGTAGGGTTATTTTAACATCCCAGTTTGTTTATCTTCATCCTCTGACAGAATAGTAATGTAATGATTCAGATATTTCAATCCCATCTCTGAGAGTGCCACATTTCAACCCTTCCTGTTTTAACCCCTTCCCGACATTCAACAAATTTGTAGCAGATGACTTTGAAGACGTCAAGGTGAAAACTTGAAAAATCTCCATATTAAGTGAGAGTTAAATTTTTCAGAAAGATTTGAAATATTGTTGAAGAAAAGGAGAATTAGTAATTTCACCTTTTGCCACAACCTTTGCTAGCGTCTGTATGTTTGAAAGGTTTAATGCATTTTATGGAAAAAGAAATTGCTCATAAATAAACAAAATTTTAAATTATGTTGAACCTATATTTAGTTTACTTTGTCTAAAAGTTATTCCTTTCAATAGTTATTTAATGTTTTGTTGCCTTTTATTCAGATTTATTTCCTATTTTAATTAATTGAATTGCTATGTCTTCCAATTCTGATATGTTTAAATATCCAAATACTGACAATACATTTTTGTGAGGAACATTATAGGTTAACAGTCAAGAGATGGCTCATGTAACAAAATCCTGCTAAGACAGCCTAATTAGGTGTAATTAGTAATGAGAGAAGGAAAATTCACACACACAAGTTATCATTGTGGTTTGACCAGTAGGATATTGACCACTGCAAGTCATGGTCAGTAAAGGTCATTTAAGGATAAATAATGGTCATTAACTGACCTCTCATGGTGGTCTACTTCATAAGGCTGACATTGGTTACTGCCCTTGGCCATGGCTGACTTGACCCTTCCCCTTTCTGACGCCTCTGCAGCAGACGGCTTTTTGAAAACATAGTGACAAAAGAAGAAATTGCACAAAACGTGCAATTTCTCCTTTTGCCACAATGTTTTCCACTTTTTGTCATAGGTTATCCATTCAATTATGGAGATTTTCTATGTTTTGACAAAATGAGTTCAAAGTCGTCTGCTGCAGAATTGTCGTATGAGGGAAAGGGTTAATAGAGGAGTTTATCATTATCTGTCAGAATGCTGCTATCAAAACCAAGCCCTATCTTGTGGTGATAGTTCTTAGAATTACCCTGAGCTCTTAGATAATGCTCAGGACTATCAATCCAGGGGTTTTGGGCTTGAACCCATGCTTGTCCTGTCATTTTTCCTGATGATTTATTAAAGTCTTCGTGACCAACAACATCATTCTGTCTTCCACCAATGGGCTTAATAGTTTTATGTTGGAAGGTAGCCAGTTGTCTGGGAAGAATGTTTTGTGGAGTACAGATGAAAGAAAGTCTGGAAAAACACATTGGGTGAACTGGCTGCCATGATTTAACCGTTTCCCTCATACAACAATTCTGCAGCAGACGACTTTGAACATATTTTGTCAAAAAAGAGAAGATCTCAGATAATTGAATGGATCACGTATGACAAAAAAGTGGAAAACATTGTGGCAAAAGGAGAAATTGGCTCATATTGAGCAATTTCTTCTTTGTCACTGTGTTTTCAAAAAGCCGTCTGCTGCAGAGGTGTCAGAAAGCATCTATAAGTGAAAGTACAATTAGGGAATAATGTGTAAATATAATTGTGGTAAAAGCTAGGATAAAATTACATATTATAAGCAATTTCTCCTTTAAAAACAATGCCGTCTGCATGCAGTACAAAGTTAAAGTACATATGTATCTCAAGGCCCAGTGAGTTTCAAATGTGGCTTTTATTATGATTTTTCATTAAATCGTCTTGAATATATATTTAAATTTGATGTTACAAATCCCATTAATTTAGAAAGGGGTTTTTGATTTTAATGGTTTGATTAAAAAAACCTGTCCACACAGATCCTGCATCAAATTAACTCTTTCCCAATTGCAGATGTTTATTGATGCATATGCAGCAGAAGACTTTGAAAACATCCTAATGAGTCATTTCTCTTTTTGTGGTAATATTTTCAATACAGGTAAATCACTTTCATTAGTCGCCGGGCAGGAGCCCGCGACTTCTATTTTTAATAGGTTTTCTGTAATCACATGGGAGGGGGGATTATTATTAGAAAGAAACACATTTAGATGTCTTGAACATATTACAATTGTGTTTGTTTAAAAACACTAAGTAATGACACATCTAAAATGAAATAAATATTCCGATGTTTTAGGTATTTTCAGTTTCTTTATTTTGACTCGCATTTATGTTTTTTTGTTTTATTTACGAAGACAAAACAGTCCCTATTAGCTAGACTGCTATACTTTATTTTACACTATATACTACATGTAATCAAAAGTCGATAACTACAAACCTTTACGTCGCAGTCTAATTTGTTTACTTACGCGCACCTGCGTGACTCGCGAATACCAACTGCGTAGATCAATCTCCTTTGCAGAGAGCTGCTTTACACTCACTTACAAATAGTAAATTATAGGTGATTTAAAATGTTTATTTGGTTCGAAACAAATGAAAAAAAGAACAAACCGAGATAAAACTGGTTTTAATGGAAAAATGACTTTGAACGAACACTCTGCCTATAAAGAGAGTTTCAAGAACGACACCTCTGCGAATAAGAAAGAATCGGGTCTTTTGTACAAAATTATTTCGTCCTTGACAATTTTAAATGTGTCATTTAATTCCCTAAAGGCATATTGCTTCCGATCTGCATATTGTTATGCATCATTGACACAAGGGCGCTCATCATAATATAATTTTAAAACATGAGTAGTTTGTTGTTTTCATTATAAAAAAGGAAGGAAAGAATTAAAATAAATTAACATGTTGTAGGGCTAAGTTTATGTTCGAAATTAAGTTTAAATTATACAACAATTTCAATGAGATTTAACTGTTTAGTTGATATTATATTTAGAAGGTGGTCTAATTTATAAATATTGGACTACATTTCAACATTTGTTAAAGTATGATATAATTAGGATGCTAAGCTAATATCGTTTTGAGAAAAAGAGAAAACTCATGTCTTCAGCGATTTTAACCCTTATCTCATTGTTTTAAAAGCAGATTGCTGCAAAGGTGTCCACTGTTGACTTTAAAAGAGGAAAGGTAAAATGACGTGCTATTGCATGCAAATCCTAAATTGTCTGTTTTGTGGTTTTATTGAAAAATAATAAAATTCAAATATTCTGACAAACATCTTGAAAAGTGTATGTACAAATCCTTAATGAAAGCACTATATATATACATACTAAGACTAATGATTGGCAATATTACTCATTTCCATTACTGTTTATGATCAATAATTAGTTGGTTGTGTGTATGGTCAACCTACTTTGGAATGGAGATTGATCATAAACAATGAAAGGCTTCAATTATCATTCACTTCGTTGACAAAACAATGCAAGTTATGATACATTTTCACTTGACCCCACCCCTGATGTTCCAATATGCCCCTCAGTTGATAACTGTTTATTCAACTACTATAATGTTAGTGTTATGCATAACTGCACTATGGATATCCGGCGACATTGATGCGTTGCATCAATTTTCTCTTGTATAAATAGAGATTGTCCATATATTTTGCCTTGATGTTTCCAATGTCATATTTTGCTGCAGATTTGATGTATGTGGGAAAGGGTTAATTTGTATATAAAGTTAGCCCAGTGTCGACGTAGGCTGTACATTTCTTTAATCAAATAAGAATTTTCCATGCGATAAGTGAATTAACTTGCAGCTTCAGTGAAAAAACATTTTTGGTTAAGGGAGAAATTGAAAATTCCAGTCAACGAATAGCTGGTTTATGTTTGCCTTTTCATTGCCAATTGCAATATTGAGGTTTTATAACAAATATAGGTACAAGCTGTCTCACCTGAAATCAGCATTGTTAGCCTTTGAGTAATCAAAATATTCCAAAACTCTTATTACATCGAGATGCTCGATTTTAAATATGGTACTAACTAAGGTACTAGTTCAATTAACCCTTTCCCTTGTGACTCCCCTTTTTTCAAGTACAGTGGTTTGAATGATGATGTCGGAAGTCTGCGTGCGGTCAAGGTCAAATAATTTTAACAAACTTTTGGAATATAATAGAAAATTATTGTTAATCTGGATATTCTGCTGCAGAAGGCTCAAACATTGAAATGGGTTCAACCCTTTCCCACATACAACAAATCTGCAGCAGACGACTTTGAAAACAATCATGTTAAAAGATGGAAACTCTCTGGAAATGATGCTTCAGAAAGCATCTACAAGTGGGAAATGGTTAAAGTTCAACTACATACATGCAATATACAATATCCATTATCAAACTAAAATAATAATCGAAAAAAGCTTAAGGGATCGAAAGAACATGAAACTGAAATGAGAACATTTCTAAGACAAATAATTGTATTTGGTAGGAAAATTTGTATCCCTGGTCCTTGGGTCTAGTTTTCAAAGCTTGTTTTTCAGAATGATATTTCTGTGTAAAATATTACATTATTGGGAGAATCTTTTAAGTAAAAGTTAAAAAGGTCGTTAAAAAGGTCGCCTGTATAGACAAATTTCTTTGTGATTTCCAACACACACAAAAAATGTCTGGGAATGGATTATTTTTTTATGAAAAAACCTCTTTTAACCCTTTCCCTCATACGACAATTCTGCAGCAGATGACTTTGAACATATTTTGTCAAAAATAGAAAATCTCTATAATTGAATGGATAACCTATGACTAAAAGTGGAAAACATTGTGGCAAAAGGTGAAATTGCTCGTTTTGAGCAATTTCTTCTTTTGTCACTATGTTTTCAAAAAGCCATCTGCTGCAGAGGCTTCAGAAAGCATCTATATGAGGAAAAGGGTAAAATCAAATCTCAGCCACAAGATATATGCATTTCTATGTGGGTCTAGACTACTAGGGCTATATGTGTGCATATTTTATCTTCACAGTAAAGTGTTGTCTTTATTAATCCCTGTATGGTATTTCACATACAACAAATCCACAGCAGCCGACTTTGAAAATATCTCGGCAAACATGTCGAAAATCTCTATAAACAAAAGTATTGTTATTGGATCGAGTTGAAAACATTGTAGCAAAATGAGAAATTGCTCATTATGAACCATTTCCTATTTTGTCACAATGTTTATTAAAGTATCTGTTGCAGGAGTATTGAAATGTGTCTGCATGTGGGAAGTGTTTTACCCTTTCCCTCATACGACAAATCTGCAGCAGACGACTTTGAACATATTTTGTCAAAAAATTAGAAAATCTCTTATTGAATTGATAACCTATGACTAAAAGTGAAAAACATTGTGTCAAATGGAGAAATTGCTCGTTTTGAGCAATTTCTTCTTTTGTCCCTATGTTTTCAAAAAGCTGTCTGCTGCAGAGGCGTCAGAAAGCGTCTATAGGAGGGAAAAGATTAAGACCATAGACTTCTCGATTTCTAATGTTGTATAACATGGGACTCTATAGAGGTTATGATAAGGGGTTTAGAAGATAATATTCTTCTATTTTATCATGGTTGATTTGTTTATGTGCTTAACACCCCATTTATATCAGAGCTTTGTAACACTGATTGATTATGGAGGAGATGCAGTGGTTACAAATATTTCATTCTTGGTTTTGCCATAAACATATTTTGCAGAAAAATGAAAGAAGCAGGTTGTTGTGTAACTGCATTCTGTATTATACAGTTTTAGGTGATTATTTTCAAAATAGACCTTTAAATTCACCTTATTGAGAATCATTTAAAGCTCGTCTGTTTTTCAAACGAAAAATGTCAGACGATTGTGTTACCCATGGCGTTGTCATCATCATCCTCAGCAACGTCGGCCTTGTAAAAAACTTAAACATTGTCTCATAACTCAAAATCCGTTTAACATTTCAAATGTTACTTATTTATGGCAAAAGGAGAAATTGCCCATATAAAGCATTAAAATGCTATTGCATGTGTCATTGACAGAAAGAAATAGAAACCTTTATTTTGGTTTAACACCATTTCCAAGGTACAAATGTTATTATGATGTTACAGTTATAATACCGTCAGGACTATTGCAGTCCTATATGCGAGTTGTTTCATTGTAATTAATAAGAAGAAGGGAGATGGGGGGGACTTAAATATTGTGTATGCAAGGATGAAAGAATTGAGAGTGCAAAGGTTTACTTTCTTTTCCCAGCAAAAAAAATAAAACAATATAACAAGTTTTATAACCAAGATAAAGTACAAGTAACTGGAAAGTCTCCTGAAATCAACTGAAACATACAGCCATCTAGAGTATTTAACCCTTGCCTATTTACAGATGCTATCTGACATCTTCATCAGTAGACAACTTTTGAGAACATTGTGGCAAAAGAAGAATTTGCTCATTCTGAGTAATTTCTTAATTTGCCACAATGCTTTCAACTCTTTTTAATAGTTAAATATTCATTTCTATAGATTTTCCACATTTTTGTCTGAACGCTTTCAGAGTCGTCTGCTGCAGAATGGTTATATGTTGGATAGGGTTAATCAGATTGTTTGAATGTCATTTTAAAGTCTTCCACATTCAAAGTGTCTTTAAACTGAGAACAACAATGACGAGATAAACCCCCAGGAACAACAATTTGTTGGTTATAATCATGACTCTTCACACTGAGATGAGATCCTCCGGAGCTCAGTCGGTAGCGATGCAGGCTGTCAATCCGGGGGTTATAAGTTTGAACCTCGGCTCGACCTATATTCTTTCCAATGTTTGACAAAAAACAATGCCACAAGCGTCGTACATCTTCCAACAATGGGCTTACAGTCTATTTGGGACTTGCAGCAGCCAGTTGCTTGGAAAGACTGTTGCGTTGAGTACTGGTGTGAGAAAGCCAGGAAAAACATGGGTAGATGACTGGTCACCACTGATATGACTTAAACATTATTGAAAAAGGTTGTTCAGCCTGAAATCATCAATGAAAATTAACTCATCATACTGTAAAACCCTGGCTTATAATGTGTATAATAGTCGAAATGTCTTTTGAGATCTTCTGTACTGACAGTTCAAGGTTCGATCTTGCCCTTGATCATTCAAATGAATTTCCTAACATCAAATAATGTTATACCAGCTTAAGGGCCTCATTTTAACTTTCTTGTAATCACTAAGGTATAGAAAAATTTCACTGGCTAAGTCATAGAGGTAGATAATGTCGTCCAAGGTTGTTTACATTTCTTCATTGCTCAATGATAAGCCCTAATATACCTTGATAAATATGACCAACCTGTGCTCCAGGTAAAGAGCATGTTATTTCACCTTTATGAACAATTTATTAATTATTTCTCTACTAAATTACATTAAGTTGGTGTTCATCTAAATTGTCTCTTCAAGAGGATTCTGTTGATTACCCACACTATAGGGTTTGATGGACTGAAACAGATTTAGCATCATCAAAAAAAGCCCTTATCTTGGGGGTTTTACCTGGGTTTAAGCTGCCCTCTGTTTACACTTTGTATATTACATTTGCCCTTATTTGGAGGACCAGTGACATTTAGTGTTCTTAAGTCTTCATCTCCCAGTGTGGTGTGGACATTTATGAGTTTTCATTTTTCGGCCAATTTGGGTGATTTGTAGTTGAGCTATTATATACAGTAGTTTTTTCTTCATTGATAGGTCATTAGTCTTGATTTGTGGATATTTGTGAGAAATTATTTCTTTCACTTGGTTTAGACAGGAAGAATTAAACATCAGAAGATTTGCTAGAGTTTGAAGATCAATAACTAACAAATACTAAATATCATTTAACTGAAATGAATGCTCATGCATACATCTGAAATAAGTTTCTAAAACTGATTGAACTTATTCAAGTTCTACGACTGTGTATTATCTTCGACAAGCCATTCCTCTGTATATGTTTGGAATTATATAATTAGACACGAAGATCATCATCAGACAGACAGCACAATGAATCAAGTACCTCAGGATAACTCTGGAAACATGATGGTAATTATTTAAACCCGTTTTATACTTACAACATTTCTGCAGCAGATGACCTTGAAAACATTGAGGCAGGCACAGACTAAGAATTTCTGTATAAATTATTTACAATGTATAATTACTGAAAGAAGTTGAAAACGTTGTGAGTAAATTCTCTGTTTGCCATAATCTTTTCAGAGACATCAGAAAGCGTCTGTCTGAAAGGGTTAAAGGGACTGTATCAAGATTTTGGGATCACAATTTTCAAACAACAGGAACTACTGCATTCATTACTTTTTAAAGTGTGGTTACTATAGACAGGGAATTGCTATACAAAGGTGGTCTTAAGCACCGGTTTGACTGTATGAATGGAATGATAGTTTGTTTCGCTTCCAGGGAACTAATATTACCATGAAACACAATCATTTAGTCTTAACATGGATATAATTATGTTGAAAACATGGATATACATGTATATGTTTTTGAAAATAGAAATCACTTTTATAAGTATACTACATGGATGTTTCTTGAAACATCATAATATATTATGTATGTTTATGCAAATGGAAATCGGTTTCATAAGTATATACTTGTTATATTACAGTTTGTTCTTTTACTAAATCTCTTGAGACAGTCCCCGACTTGAAATACTTTGCTAGACAAATTAGGAGTCATATTACAGCAGCTGTTGCTTTTCCATATGTGTAAGGACTGTGGTATGTATGTTCATGAATACAAGATACATTAGGAAGAATGATTGAGTTGTACCAGAAACAATACAGTCATATAATCATCACATCTGTTTGCTGTTTGTCAAGCAATTTCATCTAAGACCTTGTCATTGTTTCTTTTTTCACAAAGGTAAGAAGGGCATAGGTATCAAAAGAAATTCTTGAGCATCACTTTCCTAACTTAACTTCAAAAATACCATGTAATCAAACAAATCCCTTTTATGTGTTGTAATTAATTGCATGGTCTCAGGCAATCAAATGTGTTGTTACTTTTCCCTAATGAGTTAATTTTGATGCATCTTATGATTTAGAGCAGAGAAAATAAGAAAATATCATAGCAAGAAGGAGTAATTGCTTAGAATATTAATAATTTCACTGATCCTAATGTTGTTTTTTTCCCAGCACATAATCATTCTTTCATTTGACCTGATTTTTGTATTTTTATTATAATTTGGAAGTCTCAATGCCCTTATATAACAAATTCTGTTTGGGTAATGCATGCTTACCAACCTTTTCTCATCCTCAAGGGGGAGTTTCATAATCTCAAAGTGGGGGATTGGGGTTTGAAGGGGGAGATTTTCAGCGCCATGAATTTAACAGTAGAAATGTTCACAATAGAACGGAATTTAGATAACTATGCAGGGATACATGTACAATACTTTCAATATTTAATATATATTAACAACATTTTAATTTATAGACATACTTTTGGATGAAAAACACAGGTACCAATGGAATAAAGACACATGGAGAAGAAATATACATACATGTATTAATCATTTAGTTGAGCTACACACATTGTTTTGAACTTGTTGAAAGAAAGGGCCTTTTATCAGTGACAATATGTTAAAAAGTTGATGTTAGAAAATGATTGTAGTAATTTTCAGTACATTTATCCTCATGATTTGATTTTAAAAAAAGAAATTTTTTTTTTTTTTTTTTTTTTTTTTTAAATTTTCGAATTTTCGAAAATCGTGAGTTTCTCCCTCACGATCGTGGGAGTGGGGTTACGCCCTTCAAATCGTGAGACTCGCGATTGAATCTGGAGGGTTGGTAAGCATGGTAATGTCACATGCTGCCTTTTGATATGTACCATAAATGAGGAATGTTAATTGCTAAGCATCTACCTTTCCATTAACAGCAAATCTGAAGCAGCCGTACTTTGAAAAAACATGGTGACAAAAACCTGAAAAATCTCCATAAAAGATAGCTTAATTGTTAAAAAAAAAGTTAAAAACATTGTGGCCAAAGGTTCAATTTCACCTCTGGCCACAATGTTGTCGTAAGTCATCTGCTGTTTATAATTGCGTCAGAATGCGTCTGCAGGTGGGAAAGGGTAAGACAAATTTTGGTGTTATTAAAGCAAAAGACCGTTAAGAACTATGTGATAAAAGGAGAAAATTACTCAAATTGAACTTCGTAACAGAATAGCAATTCCAGATTTCTATCGGCCACAATGTTTTTCTTTGCTTTCAAAGGAGCACACACAAAAAAATCCTGTCTGGCAAAAGAAACATCTGTGACCATTCATTGATTTATCTTAACCTTCAAACTAAATAATGTTCTCTGATACAGAGAACTTGAGATGCATCAGAAGCACATGTTGACTATGGATACGTACTCTTCAGAATGCAGAAACAACTGATACACAATGATTACTTAAATTTCATGCACTATTTGGTTTAGATTAGGAAAGGGTTAATTAGGATCCATCAATTTAAGTACAGCCTATTCATCCATCAATTGTTTTCTGATATTGTTAACTGGGCATTTTTTTATTAGAAAAAATACCAGTAAGCTTTGTGTATCCAAGAAATGATACAGACTTAGCCAAACTCTGGTTGGCCACAATCTAAATTACTTATTATGTTTTCCACTTTTAAGATTAAATTCTAAATAAAAAATGTCTAGAGAAAATGATTGTGAAAATCTTGACTTTATAGTGTCAGTTTAAACGGACAAATTGTTCTTAATGAGTAATATCCCTCAATATTTACATAAGTCGTTTGCCTCAGATGCATCAAAATGCAATAGGGAAAGGGTTACACCCCAGCTGTCTGAGAAGCCACTATTTGAATAAAAATAATCAAATTTATTGCCACATTCCTTGTTAGAGGAATTCTCCCGTCTTTTGTAAAGCAACAAGGATGACACTAAAGTCGAAATGTTAACAGGAAGTCACATGCTTGATTGTCATGGTAATAACAGTCGTCATGACAACAGGAATTTAAATGTTGCATGAATTTTGACATTGGTTGTTCAATTCGACATCTTTATAGATGTAAGTGAATTAAATTGACATTCATGTGTTTGAATGTACGTCAATTTACATATATATATGTAAAACGTTTGTAACAACATGTTGACAACCTGTAACACATTAAAGATGTAGTTACAACTATTTTTCATGAAGCCCACAATCTGATAGAATTGTGGGTACCAAGATAAGATTGCAGGTTACATCTTAGGAGCAGGGTGATTGCTATTTGCATTTTCAACCTATTATGATTGGTTGAAAAATATGGCCCTCAGAAAGGAGTATGATTGACAAAAAGACCTGTTCTGTTCAAAATGTCGACTCCTTTCAGTTGATTTCCCATTTTTGTTAAGAGTTTCCTGGTCATTAACAGCTTCAAATTAGCTAATAAACAATCACCCGGGATATCAATTTAGGGCCATCTTCACAAAGGTCCTCTTGTTATGCAATAACTCTTTAAATTTTAGCCTGGTAAATGGTAAAACCATGAAACTAGATAATTCAAACATATAAAATATTATATGTTCTAAATGCAGATAATTTTAATTCAGAGATTGCCATCTCTAAAATAATTAGATCTTCCATCCAAATTACCTAATTTGGCATCTTAACCCTGCCATTTCAGGATGCAACGTTTCTATAACTGACATCTTCTGGAAAAATTGGAGAACTATTTGTTTGTAATAATAATTTTAGCAGTTATTGATGGCAGATTTTGTAAGCATCACTTTAAAGTTTCCTTCGTAGCCTTTTTCTGCATAGAACAAATCTACAGCAGCCGGCTTTGAAAACATCTAGATAAAGATATGTAAAATCACTATAGATCTATATAAGTGTAATTAGTAGATGGAGTTGAAAACATATGGTATCAAAATAAGAAATTGCTCATGATACAGTCTGCCACATTATGCCTGAATCTCCAAAAATCTCCAAGAAAATGTAATGGTACACAGTTCTAACACCTCTGCAGGAGTCATTTACTGCCCAGTATCTAACCCCTATTTCAGTGAAAGCCCCGTTGAAATGTTATCTCATGACCAGAGAAACAATTTTACCTTGTGCCACAAAATAACATTGAAAATATTTTTTAAAAATTGTCTGCTGCAGATGCTATATAATGCATTTGCATGTGGGCAATAGTTTCATTTAAAGGCTAGCATACTTCAAGTCTAGATTGTAAATAAATAATTTTATTACCAGATGAGACATTGAATTAATTTGTTATAATAAGAATAATAAGTGCTTATTGCTTGGTTTCCCGGACCACAAATTTTAAAAAGGTTGTCTGCCTGACAAAGGCATGACTTGACTGTAATAAAGACTGAAAAAAGTATTCTTATTCTTGTTTTACATTTTAACCCTTTTGCTGGTTCAGAATCTTTTTGACAACGTTACAGCAGGCGACTTTGGAAATTATTGTTGGAAACAAAGAAATCGGATGATTTTGAGCAATTCTTCTTTTCTTATACACTTTTTCAACTCTGTATCTAAGATATAATTTTTCAGAATCGTTTCCTGAAATGTTTGCAAAGCAGACGACTTTTCAGACATCATTATCAGGAAAATGGTCTGATAGGAAGCTGATTTTGTCAGATGTTAACTCATGTGATCGGTCGATTCTAGACAGTAATTGTATTGTAAGAGGTACAAGTCCTTCAATTTCCATATAAAGTGCCGCTTTAACCCTGTCTTGTCTACAGAGTGACACACTTTGATGCATGTGCAGCAGACAACTGTTGAAAACATTGTGGCAAAAGGAGATATTAATCATACCAATTTTGTTAAACTCTGAAGATCATACTTTCTTCACAGAGGTTTTCAAAAAAAAATCCTAGTTGTTTTGAAAGTCGTTCTACTGCAGATTTATTGTATGTGGAAAAGTATTAATACGGTACAACAGACTCCGGGAAATCCTTTTGAATGCAGGGGGAAAGGCTGCTTACATTAACCTGTTAATTACTTGGCTGTTAGTTTTGGACTCTTCCAGAATGATTGCACAGACCTTAGACAAAGCATGGTAAATGTGTGTATATCCTCAACAGGCCATGATTCGGGCCATGATGCGCTCTCCTAAGCTTTTCTGTAGCAAATGAAAAAAAAAATACTCAAATAACTTTTAGGTAATAAGATAGTAATTTGCCAGTATTTTAATTGATTTGATCCATAGATCTTACAAAAGATAAAGTGCAAATCATCGGCAATAAATCATGGAAATAACATCTGTCCACAAGAATGTCAAACCATTTGCTTTTCATCCCAGGATTGCTCCTCCTACCTTTTGTGACATCATTTTAAACAACTAAGCACAACAAGAAATAAAAATACTTTCAAATATATTGGTTACATGTGTTAAAAGTTTAAAAGTAACAAGATGCAAACTTTAAGAATATAGAATGATTCAGTCGGACACATCTGCATAATCTCGCTAGACCATATATTAAAACAAAATACTGAGTGATTGAAAGACTTGAGTATATTCAGAGCTCTAGATAAGCTGCGTTTTGCATGTTTTAAAATCCTTATTTGACCCTCTAACCCTATGTTGTGGGTACTCAAAAGAATCGTCTCAGTGCGACGATTCTTTTGAGTACCAACAACATTGGGTTTGCTTTAGTAATAAGAGAGAAATTGTGGGGGAAAGAGCTGAATTGTAACCCCTCCTTATCTAGACACCTCTGGTATATGATGGCAATTTGATGATATGTAGGTGGAACAGTTCTGGAACAAAAACAAATGTGATAGACAGACATTCTTGTACCCAGACATGATAAAAAAATATGCAACTACATACACTTTTGGTACAGGAGTTGAAAACATTATGGTGAAGGGGGAAATTAATCATCAATGGTGGTTGCAATAATATCATATGATGACAAAGTCTGTGTAAGATGAGGGCTACTTTCTATCTATTCAGAAGACTTACTCCAGATCTCAGACATTGCCTTAGAACACCCCGATAGTGTTAAAAATATTATTATAGACATGAAAGGTTAAAAAAGGTGTCTTCTTTCTTGAGGTTCATTCCATGGCATGTCTGATCAGCTTCAATAGGTGATTATTCTCAAGGGATTGAAGGGTCAGATTTTCTTGGAAATATTTTTGTATTTGGGAGAGAAGAAAAGGCAATCTCTGGTGTTTCCAATAGAACTAATGTCTAAACATGATGAATGGTCTTTGCCTTATTAACCCTTTCCCTCATAAAGACGCTTTCTGACTCCTCTGCAGCTGCGTGAGTCGGCTTTTTGAAAACATAGTGACAAAAGAAGAAATTGCTCAAAACGAGCAATTTCTCCTTTTGACACAATGTTTTCCATTTTTATGTCATGGGTTATCCATTCAATTATAGAGATTTCCCATTGTTGTTTGATAAAATATGTTCAAAGTCGTCTGCTGCAGAATTGTTGATGAGGGAAAGGATTAACCTTTTTCCTACATACAACTATGTTACAGCAGAGGACTATGGAAGTCATCTGTAAATTCAATTGTAATTATTGAAGAGTTGAAAATTCTTCATTTGCCTCCATGGTTACAAAAGTTGTCTGCCGCAAAGCGTCAAATCACATCTGCATGTGGGAAAGGATTAGCTCTAATTACCATAGATACAACTTGCTTTTTAAATGGTCTTTTAAAGATTAGTACTTGAGCCAACTTAGGTAAGTAAGTCTTTTATAACGAAACATAATAATTAGCCCTTTCCCACATGCAACAATTCTGCAGCAGACCACTTTGGATACATCTGATAAAATAAAGGAAAACCTTGAACAATGAGAGTGTAATTACTGCAAAGAGTTGAAAACATTATGAACAATTTCTTCATCTGCCACAAAGCTTTCAAAAGTTGTCGGCATCACAGGCGTCCTAACGTGCATGGTAATAGGAAAATGTATAAGTCTTGAAGCATGTTTAAATTGAAACAATATGAATGAGCCTTGTCTCTTTTTATTCGAGGGAAAAAAACCACAGGAAACATTCAAATTACCAGGAAGACGATTTCGACAGACTGGCTATCAGTTTTAATGTTTTCATTCAGACAATTAGACTGGTGTAGACAATCCTGAAATTTTAATTAAATGTTCTGTTACATAAAGTGGGATGACTGGTTTACAAACCTGTTAATTGTCTGTGTCGACCCATTACATGATATTGCCACTAATTTAACTCTTCCAGGCTCAATATATATATAGAAGTGAAAAAACAAAATCCTTACTACCACAGTCAAATGTAAGCTGTTTGTCAGTCTTACAAAATTGCAGCTAATTTGCGAAAAATTGCCGTTCAGATTAGACTGCTAAGAGCGCGATGCTATACTTATATCTCCTTAGAACGCAAATGCCATAACCCTTCGTTTCTTACATTCGGACGCTTTCTGATGCCCCTGCAGCAGATGACTTGTGAAAACATTGAGACAAAAGAATAAATTGCTCATAATATTCAAATTCTCCTTTTGCCACAATTTGTTCTACTCAATTTGATGATTATACTAGTCATTTACAAATATTTTCCATGTTTTTACCTAGATGTCTGCTACAGATACGTTTGTATGTGGGAAAGGGATAAGGTTAGTTTTCATGGAGCAGTGCTTGTGTGCTTGTTTGAATTAACACTAGTTGTCAAGGAGAGGCATTTAACATGTTTGAATAAATTCACAAAGAAGTGCAAAAAATAAAATGGCTTTCTTTGATATGGATGTGCATTTCAAACTTTGCAGCTGCACATTGTGCGCAGTACAAAGTTGTCCCGAACAAAGGCTTTATAACTTTTAACCGCTAAAAGAATGTAAATAGACGTTCAATCCTTAAATGCATGAGAGGGAGTTTATTTATATGTTATGGAATCTATTTTGCTAAAGATTTTGAGATAGGAGGTGAACTAAAAAGAAATCAAGATTAAGTTGATCTTGCTCTATGTTGATGGCAATATAATCTTCAGTTACAGTAGGCTGAATTTTTTTAAAACATAAGCTGTTGATCATCATGGATAAGCAGTATCTGTTTATTTCAGACTGTTTTGAGCAATGCTTTGACTGTATGTAATTTTCCTACGGAGTTGTAATCAATTGTAAATTAAATTTCATGACTTGAAAGAAATGCTTAAAACAAGCAATTTCTACTTTTCCATAATGTTTTAAAATGCTGTTTACTGCAGAGGGTTTGTTCCCGGAACGTCGACTCGTTCCGCTTAACACCTTTCACTAATCTAGGATTAGGGGGTACCAAAAGGGGTATAGAACTATACATACCATAAATCAATTTATTTGATTTTAAGGATGCACGCATCAAATGCATTTTAATAAAGAATACATTTTTAACATTATTAATCAAGTTCATACTGGGAATTTATCTGAAGGATAGACGGTAGTTGATCAGAATAATTACAATTTAAATGCATGTAACAATTAAGTTGTTTTCTTTTAATCTTTAAGGTATTGTTTTCTAGTCGTAAGTAATTCAATTCAAACTGTCAAGGTCTCTGTTGAACAAATTAACTAAAAACTGTGCATTTTGATCTTTTTTCTTTAAAACAAAAATAAACTGTTCTCTTACTTATTTGATGTGAATTAAGCTCAAACCGTTAGAAATATACGAATAACATCGTCAACAGAAAAGGGGTTCATAACTTGACATTTGACGGATATATTTATCGCGTAAACCGTAGAAGAGAAGACAAGATGTGTCGAACGGGCTTTCCTGTCTACATTCAACGAAATACCGACAGGATGCGGGAGACAAAACCATAACCACCCAGCAGACCACTACAACGTCGTTGCCAAACAGATCATGAGCAAGATATCTCGGCGCTGCGAAGAAGAAATTAGACCAATTCCCACAATTTTTACAGAAGAGCTGACCATACTCAGAGATGTTACCGAACAATGGGTAGGGGGCGACAGACCGATTTGGAACCACTTTGGTACAGAGCCCGCGCACTACGAACAACATCGATGGCTGGCACAACACAACACTCCCACCCAAACTGGTTTACAGCCATCCAGATGTTCAAAGACATTCAGAACGCAAATAATATGCTGTTTTCTAAAATTTTACTTAATAATGCTGACAAAGATAAAAAATAAATCAAAGTACTGAAAGTACTATTGGAAGGTGATTTTAGAGTGATGTCAGCCAGGTGCAGATGGGATAATGAATTGTATGCAAGGTATCTGCATCAGTCTTATTTATATTTATAAAGCAATACCTGTCACATATTTACCCTCTAATGGTCCCCCCGATCCGCTCTACCGACCAGCTAGGGATTAAATCGAGTCGACGTTCCGGGAACACACCCTGCAGAGACATTGAAAGTTGTCTGTATCAGGGTCAAGTGGTCAATGGACCAGGTGCTCATGAGTAGTGAACAGTTCAAATAATGATTTGAGAGTTCCTGCATAATGGTCTGCTAAACATAACATGTATATCCCTATTTCATGTATTCTATTTGACCGATGAAGAAAGGTCATACAAGGTCATTACTCAAAGACTGACAATATTTTGATGAACATGTAAGATAATGCATGGTGCTTGTCAAATCATGTCCATCAAAAGGAATCCTTGGATTGACCATCTGACCTTTCTTGTTTATTAAGGCTAGTCTGTCAGATTTGTTCAAGGATTGTTTTTTGAAGCTGGCAATGTATTGCTCGGAATACAAAAAATTGGATAGAATTAAGATAGACGGACCATAATTCTTGCAAAAGAAAGGGATATTTTGGGAAAACAGTCTTGTTTGTTATTTTGAAAATCTTCTGTTGTTACATTCAATGACGTCACCATTGGAACTTAAGCCATACAAGATTTTCAAAATGCAGTTTACGTTTGATTATTATACACTGCCCACAAATGAAACGTTTGGGGATAGTTGGATAGTTGGAGTCACCATGTTAGTTGGTCTGTCAGTCAGTCAGTCAGTCAGTCCCATTTTTGTCTGATGTTATTTTCTCAGCAACCTATTCAAGGTGGAAATTGAATTCAATGACATTTTGTCAGAAACATTCTATACCAAGAGGAGTCTGTGCATATCCATTATTGCATACTATTGGATGCTGTTCAACAGAGTTGTTACCCCTTGATTGTTAAGCATAGTGTTATTATGGTATAGCAACATTTGTGTCCGGGCTATTTTCAGCAACTACTAGGGGGAATTCAATGACATTTAATAAGATTTCTTTGCATATCCTTATTCCATACTAGATGGATGTTTTTTTACAGAGTTATTAAATCATGGCCCCACTGAATATTATGCATAGTGTTTTATACCAACATTTGTGTCTGTGGTATTGCCTAAGCTCTATGGGATTAATTCAATGACATTTTATAGGAAGCTGCTATACCAAGAGGAGATGTACATATCCTTATGGCATTCAAGTTGAATGGCTATGGTACCCTTAGTTATACTCATGATACGGCACACATGACCCATGTCCTGTGACAAAGGGTCATGTAGGCGTACTAATCACTTGATTATAGTGATGGCTCTGAGTTATGGTTGTTTATAACTTATTTTGCTGTTGCTATTTATGATGCCAAAAAGTTGACAAAAGATGTAAGGATAAGTTAAGGATGATAAAATTGTGTTTCTGTAAGAATCTCTTTATTGTAAATAACACACACCTGTGAAAATACTAGAAAACTGCCAGGCTTATAAGACACAATCCTGGGAAAGAACAGGCATCTGGCATTCTATAAACAAACAAGATTGAAATCCAAAATGAAAATTCTCCTATTATTTTGTTTGACTCATGCCCTTGCATATGGCTGCACCGCATGCCTCTTAGATCTGTCTCAATTTTCAACCCTTCACTGTATTACCCAATCTACTGTTTTAATTATGCCCTTTTCAACAGTATTTCAGATACGTCACGGCGGCAGTTCACTTATCCATGATCAACTGGTGACTTACCAGTACTAGCCAAGGATTTACCCTTTCCCACATGCAGACTCATTTTGATGCATAGGGTCTTTTGAAAACAGTGTGCCAAAAGGAGAAATTACTCTGAATGAGCCAGGCCTGAGTGTTCTTCAAAATAATCTGCTGAGAAGGCATCAAATATCAACTGTACAACCTTTCACTAGTGGCACACATTCTTAGAATCTTTTTGATTATTATCAAGATATAGTATTTTTTCTCCTTTGAATATAATATATAAAAGAAAAACAAAAACAGGAGAATCTAGGTTAGAAAATCAAATTCATACTTAATAACTATTAGCGTTTTTGCAGATGTTGCAGAATTTAAATTGAAGAAAAGAAAAACACTGTGAAACCAAAGAGTGTTATCAACCAGTATTATTTGAAGTCATATAGAAATTCTTTTTTATCCTAAATAGATCACACAAGAATCCACAAAAACAATTATTAAACAAAATAAAGGTAATCTCTCAACCAGCTTTTCCTCCTTCCAAAAGCGAAAGTCAGCAAACATTCTAGTAGCATCTTCTTAACCCTTTCCCACATACAGACACCTACAGACGCCTCTGCAGCAGACGACTTTTGAAAAAATTGTGGCAAAGGTGAAATTGCTCGTGATCATGAGCAATTTCACCATTTGCCACAATGTTTTCAACTTTATCTAATAATTTAACTGTCATTAATGGTGATTTTTCACATTTTTGCATACATGTTTTCAAAGTCGTCTAATGCAGATTTGCTGTATGTGGGTAAGGTTTCTGTTTACTTAGATCGTTATTTAGTCTGGCATATAAGGGTCTTATTAGGCATCATCAGCATACAGCAAAGACGCTGGTGAGTTTGTGCATGGGCTTAGTCTGACCTGAGTCTCCACTGCCAGCCTTCATGTTAAAAAGACCCCAGATGTTATATCTGACAAAAGCTATATGTGTAGCGCCACTTCTTGTACGCTTTGAATTTGGAAAAGTCTTGGCCTTAAATTAGCTGATTTAGCTCTGCAGCAGAGGACTTTGAAAACTGCTGGTTAAAAATATTAAAAACCTTACAAGTTATATCATTGAATAGAGATCATTTTTCCCCTCTTTTGCCACAATGTTAACAAAATGTTGTCCGCTATAATGTGGTCAGAGGTCACCCGTATGTGGTAAAGGGTTAACATGGTATCTTCAGATATTGCATGGTTTGATATACTTTTGGATAACCCTCCTTTCCTTGAAATTTGATTGGACCATAAACAACAGACCTTAGTCTTTGTTCTCACAATGAATAATCTATTACTAAATAATGAGGCTTCAAACAGGTGACTACATCATAAAATCTCCCATCATTAACCCTTTCCCTCATATAGACTTTTCTGACGCCTCTGCAGCAGACAGCCTTTTGAAAACATAGTGACTAAAGAAGAAATTGCTCAAAACAAGCCACAATGTTCTCCACTTTTAGTCATAGGTTATCCATTCAATTATAGAGATTTTCTATTTTTTTAACAAATATGTTCAAAGTCGGCTGCTGCAGAGGAAAAGGGTTAATCCTATTAACCCTTTCCCACATACAACAAATCTGCAGCAGATGATTTTGAAAACATCTCAGATAATCTAGTTAGACTAGAGTGTAGGAAATATTAAGGGAAAAGAAGATATTGCTCGCTTTTTGCAATTTCTCCTTGGGCAAAATGGTTTCAAAATTCATCTGCTGAAACTTGAGCCAATTAAGTGCTTCTGGATATGGGAAAGTGTTAAAACTTCTGTTTTCTACCAAATGACTATCAACAGACTATCAACAGACCTCTAAGCTAAGAGGAACACTACCTTTTATGATATTTTCAGAGTCATCTGCTTTTCCTGAGGAAGAAAATTGTATTCATCTGGAAAACTAGACGAATTATTGTGAGAAAAATTGCGGAGAAAGTCCTCTGCCTCAGATAATACTTAAGTCATCTGTATCAGGAAAAGGGTTTAAAAGGGGTCAATAATTGCCAGGACTCATGGTTGAAGGTGATTAGAGAGGATTGGTATTTCTGATCAATAGTTGAAAGAATTAGTAAGACTTTTAAAATACTTTGAAATTGTCTGATGAATAAGAAGTATTTTTTTCCCATTACAAGGACCTAGGCCTTTGTTGCAGGCGATGTTGACAATATCATGGGAAAATATAAAAAATGCTTGCAATGTTTTCAGATCTGTTACAAAAGCAAACTTGAAATTATCCAGATGTCACCACTTTTTCCTCAGATATTTACAAAGTTACTTTAGACTTGAAACAGACACTAATAAATCATTGCAGCAGACATCTTTTGAAAACATTGTTTTAAAAGAAGAAATAGCTAATAACAATTAAGCAATTAAATCCTTTTGCCACAATGTTTTCATGCAGCTCTATCAAACGATTTTACTTAATATAGAGATTTTCATAGCTTTGCCTATACTTTTTCAAAGTCATCTGCTGTAGATTTGTCATATGTGGGTAAGTGAATTATGGTGAATTTGCTTCAAGTTTGCTTCAAGTTTATTTCTTCCTGTACAAGAAGTCTCTAAGTATCTCTTGTTACAGACTAATGGGGTAATAGATAATTTACGGACAATTTCTTGCCTTCAAATTGAGGAAAATTGTCCAGAAATGGCTGGTCATCATTTCCAGAGGTCTATTTATGGACATAATAGAGGAGATCCAAATTGACATTGGTTAACAGACACCAACTGTTGAGTGAATCATGGACTACCAGAAGCTTGCAAAAAAGAAAGCAACCTAGACTGTTTCATCAGATCATTAGATTAATTTGAATGTCAGATTGGTGAGGACAATTAGTCTAGACCAGTCTGTCCGGCTGTGATGGACAGTCATTAAGAAGACAGAGAACCTATTTTATTAGATTTACAAATAAGCGGTGGCCAGTAAAAAGAGGTCTGTTAAACGTGTCCCACACATGCAACACATTTTAAAAAGTAGCTTACTTTGAGCACATTGAGACGAAACATTTCTATATATAAAAGTTAGTACATTACTATATTGAATAGGATTGAACACATTGTGGCAAAAGGAGAAAATACTCATCATGGCATTTCTCCTTGTGCCATAATAGTCAGTGGCTTCGAAAGAATGTTGTGTAAGTACTGGTGTGAGAAAGCCAGGAAAACATGGGTAGGTGCACTGACCGCCGTGATATGACCAAAGCTGTTGAAAGCGGCGTTAAACTCCAAACAAACAAACAAATCCTTGTGCCATAATGTTTTCAATGTTAAACCCTTTCCCACATACAGATGCTTGCTGACGCAAGTTTGCAGCAGACAGCTTTTAAAAACTTGTGGCAAAAGATAAAATTGCTCAAAACGAGCAAAGTCGTCTGCTTCAGAATTGTTGCATGTGGGAAAGGTTTAAACAAAAAAAAGCAACACTTGCACAAAGGTTCTGTATAAGTTAATCACATCACATATTTATATTTCATGAAGTAGGTGGGCAACAATTAGAATCTTGAACTAAGGATTAGCTTCCTTTGTTTGGATCTTTTTTTCCTGTATTCATGTAAATGGACCAGACATGGTTATTGTCCTTTGACTTAATCCACTTACTCAGTTTTATCTTACCTCGGCAAAAAGTTATTAAAGCGGTGACTGACCGCGATAAAGATTTCACATTTAGGCTTATTTTGGTCGTGTTACGATGGTTGATAAAGACTTCACATTTAGGCTTATTTTGGTCGTGTTACGATGGTTTAAAGATCATAAAACAATGAAATACTGCATAAAAATCCAATTGATCGGTTTTTGTAACACATACATATGACTTCTGCATCAAATGACATTGAAAAAGAGGAAGGAAAATCTGCTCATAAGGCGCGATGCATTCAATAGCTATCTGCTGCAAATGTATCGGAATGCACCAACATGTGGGAAAGGGTAAAATGTTTTAGACTGAAAATTAACTGGTTACGGAAAAAGGGTTTTGTAAAGTGCATTTTTTTGTGTGCAGAAATGTTTCTCAAAAGTACTCAAAAAATCTCCCAAAGAGACATGAAATAATACAAACTCTTTAGGTCGCCTTGACAAGTTCGTGGATGATTTACAGACAACTGCGATAAAAAATAAAATGGCCGATAGAGACATTTCTCGAAAATTAATTATTTCTTCTTTTCATTGATATTTCCGGTGACTTTAAAAGTTTTATTTTTCATATCCGGATGACATCCATTTCTTGAGATGGTTTTTAATTAAGAAGAAGTCTTAACCCTTTCCCTCATATAGACGCTTTCTGACGCCTCTGCAGCAGACAGCTTTTTGAAAACATAGTGACAAAAGAAGAAATCCTTTTGACACAATGTTTTTCCTTTTTTCGTCAAAATTTTTCATTCAATTATGGAGATTTTCTATGTTTTGACAAAATACGTTCAAAGTCGTCTGCTGCAGAATTGCCGTATGAGGGAAAGGGTTAACAAAGTATGTGCGGGAAAGGGCTTTTAATAATTGTTTCTAAATGTCTCTGCATGGAGATGCTGGCATTACTTGATTAGTCCAATTAAATTCCTCATTTGTCTGATGTGCCAGTTTCTGTTTTTTGTCAATGTTCTAGTTTCTATATATATGTACTGCCTGTATTATCCCTTTTCCTCAAATAGAGGCTTTCTGACGCCTCTGCAACAGACAGCTTTTCAAAAGTTAGACATTTGCTGCAGATTTTTAGTATTTTGGTAAGGGTTAAAACCCTTTCCCTCTCTGACGCCTCTGCAACACTCAGACAGCTTTGAAAACATAGTGACAAAAGAATTTTTTTTCAAAACAAGCAATTTCTCCTTTTGCCACAATGTTTTCCACTTTTAGTCATACAGGTTATCCATTCAATTATATAGATTTTCTATTTTTTGACAATATATGTTCAAAGTCGTCTGCTGCATAATTGTCATATGAGGAAAAGGGTTATATACATACTTTGATTGGGGTGTTCTGTAAGAACATACAGCAAAAAAAGGTATATCTGGATAATTGACAGTATTAAAACCCTTTCCCATATACAACAAACCAGCAGCAGACAACATTGAAAACATACCTGAAAAATTTAGAAACTGATAGCACAATAATTGAATAGAGTTGAAAACATGGTGACAAAAGGAGAAATTGCTCGTTTTCAAGCAATTTCTTCTTTTGTCACCATGTTTTCAAAAAGCCGTCTGCTGCCGAGGCGTCGGTAAGCGTCCATATGAGGGAAAGGGTTTAAAGGTTATTAAGAGAAGAAACATTCTGTAAATAAGTGAAATTGCTGCTTGGGAGTAATCTTTTTGAGTAAAATGATTAGCGCAATTTGAGCAATTTCTCCTTTTCTGTCGATGTTTTCCAAGTTACTTTGAGCTGCCAAGGTATACTGGTATCAACAGTTTACATCAGGGAAAAACCTAATCAACATCCGACGAGCAGATGTCATTCATCGGAGATGATTAGACATCAGACTGACTTGATTGGACTGATGCACCTGGCTGAATGAATCAACAGACCTAAACTGTGTAGTAAATATCACACAATATTTCTGAGAAGCCATCAGGAAACTAGCCTCAACCCCTTCCCTCATATAGATGCTTTCGGACGCCTCTGCAGCAGACGGCTTTTTGAAAACATAAACATGCAATTTCTCCTTTTGCCACAATGTTTTCCACTTTTAGTCATAGGTTATCCATTCAATTAAAGAGATTTTCCACTTTTTGACAAAATTTGTTCAGTCGTCTGCTGCAGAATTGTCGTATGAGGGAAAGAGTTAACAACCATTTTGCATAAAGTTATCTAAAGAGAACCAGCGACATTTCATGTTTCTGGTTTTCGTGTCTTAAAACCTGGATCAAACTGTTAGAAGAACTGCACCAAGCTATTTGCTTTCTGTTACTGAACAATATCTTGGGGGCTGTAATGGTAACTGCTTCTTTCTGGAGAGTAGATAAAGGTTGGAGGTTTAAGCCTCCTGCAGAGTCAATTATCTTAGACTCCATGCACATTACAGATTCTTGTCTTAAATTCTCATAACAAATGATGTGCAGATATTTTTCGCTCATTGAAAGTACTGAGAATGAATCCAGGAAATGAATGATATAACTGCAATTCTTGTGAAAGAAGCATTATATACTAACAAGTCATGATGTATATTTTCTCGTATAAAGTTTCAAATCAAATTTAATTAATACACCATTAGGATTTTATGTCATTTAGTTATATATCATGGCATTAGTTACATTTATCCATGATGACTGAAGCTAATAAACCAATACTGGGCTAGCAATTGTTTCTTTTCAAATGTATTATGCCAGCTGTTGAGCAATGTCCCCTATCACTTTTAATTAACCAATTTCTTTGTTGCTTGTGAAAAACCTACAATAAAAAACCTGAATATTTATGTTGCTTATAACTTAGCATTCACAGCCTGTGTCCATGTCTTTTCCTAGCAATCCATCATAGCTTTAACCCTTTCAAACATACAACAAATCTGAAAAATCTCTGTAAATGGAAGTATATTAATATTATGTTTCTTGTTTTGATACAATATTTCCAAAAATCTTATGCTGCAGAGGCTTCAGAAAGCATTCCCCCTTTCCCACATTCAGATATTTGACACTTATACAGTAGATGATTTATGTAAAACATTGTGTAAAGACGATAAAACAAGCAATATTTCTACTTCAAAAGTCATTTTAGTTGCACTGAGGATTATAACCAATGGTGCTATTAAGAAGAAAAGGACAAATTTAATCAAGAAATACCTAATTTTCCCCCAAGCTTCATGAGCACTTCTAAGAGTGCACGCCATTGATTGAAAATCTAATCTTGTTGAATAAGAATCTTCACGGTCAAACAATTGTGTCGAAAAGCAGCCTTCTTCTCTCTCCAATCCTCTTTCATATGCATAAAGTCTAGACATGGCAACAATAACCTTTACTGCTGGGAATATCTTACCACACTTGCTCATCTTTGATTTTTGCACTCTGTTTCTCTTGGAATGGAAAAGTATAACTTGTATTTATGGTCATAACTGATTAACCAAAGGAATGCTGATTTTTCCAAATAACAAAAGCATAAAAAGTGTTTTTTTGTTGATTTATATCGGAGGGCAGAAACATTTCTAAGTCAATCACAGAAGCGAAAGGGAAGATCTGATTTCCATTATTGATTGGTCAGATCTGACGGAGTGGATTTTCTTGTATTTCTTGCCTGTTTACTGGTTTCAAATCGCCATCTGAATGGCATATAACAAGAGTAATTGTAAAATCTCTGGTATGTAAATTGGCTGTTTCGGAGAGGATAATTTCTGAGGATTACCCTCATGTTTGGCTTCCCGATAATTATACGCCATTTTATATGTCCCACAGTATTCATGGTATTAACCCTTTCCCTCATACGACAATTCTGCAGCAGACAACTTCGAACATATTTTGTCAAAACATGGAAAATCTCTATAATTGAATGGATAACCTATGACTAAAAGTGGAAAACGTGGAGAAATTGCTCGTTTCAATTTCTTCTATTGTCACTGTTTTCAAAAAGCCGTCTGCTGCAGAGGCATCGGGAAGCGTCTTTATGAGGGAAACCCTTTCCCACATATAATAATTTTGAAGCAGACAACTTTGATAATATCTTGGCAAAAATGTGGAAAATCTCTATAAATTTAATTATTAATGTTGAATAAAATTGAAAACATTGTGTGCTTGTTGTGAGTAATTTCTCATTTCACCACAATGTTGTCAAAAGTAATTGGCGTATATTTGTGGGAAAGGGCCGAGCCCCGGTAGCTCAGTCGGTAGCGACGCGGGATGTCAATCCAGGGGTTGTGAGTTCGAATCCTGGCTCATCCAACTTTCTTTCCGACGATTGACAAAAGGCGCATTGACATGCGTCATTCGTCTTTCACCAATGGGCTAATTTCTATATTTTGAAATATGTTCAAAGTCGTATGAGGGAAAGGGTTAATTGAAAATATAATTCTTGAATGGAAGCAGCATGCAGTTTACAAATATATAGTAATGAAAGAATAATTATTGAAAAGAGTCGAAAAATATTTATGGCAAAAGGAATCTTTTTCACACATTGATAGATATAACAAATGTCCTGCAGCAATGGTATATAAACTGGCAATTATATTTGGGAAATTGTTATGGTGAATATTAATACCTATCAGTCTGGTAAGAGACTTGCTGGTGTGAGCTTTTTAATTGAATATTAGTTTGGTAATGATCCCATATCATAACTGTTGGGACTTGGTTGAACGGGAATATCAGCGTCGCCATTGGAAGTGTGTTTTTGTATGAAAACTGTGGCCCTGTCTCGTCTCTTAATAGAAATGATTTACCAAAACTGACTTTAAGACACGAGGTTCTTCAAGAAAACATAATAACCCTTTCCCACATACAACAAATCCTCATCAGATTACCTCTAAAACAGCTCATGTTTAACAATGATCATGAGACTTTATTTTATGATGAAAGACAAGGAGGCAATACATGACTTATTAATTATAATTTGATAATATCATTTTGCCACAATGTTTTCAAAAGTCATCTACTGCACTGAGTGAGAAAGGGAGAGTTAACCCTCCCTTATATTACAATTCTGCAGCAGACGACTTTGAACATATTTTGTCACAAATTATCTCTATAATTGAATGAATATGACTAAAAGTGGAAAACATTGTGGCAAAAGGAGAAATTGCTCGTCTTCAAAAAGCCGTCTGCTGCACGTCTATATGAGGGAAAGGGTTAAGATATGAAAACTGTTAAGATGTTTCTAGAACAATCAATACCTTGTCTTCATGAGCGTGAGCAAGGTTTAATACAGCGTAAAATTTTTATATACTTTTAATGAAATGTCATGGCTTATGATTAATGGTTTGTTGAAAGTGACATATTGATACGCCTCTGCCATTTCGAAAAACTTTTATTACAATACATTGTACATTGTACATGAGCAATCACCAACTTTTATTGACCTCAAAGTAGGCTATTAATATAATATGCATTCAGCATTGTTTTGAACCTGCAAAATTAATTCATTGTAGCTACCTTAACCCTTTCCCTTATATAGAAGCTTTCTGACGCCTCTACAGCAGACGGCTATTTGAAAACATAGTGACAAAAGAAGAAATTGCACAAAACGTGCAATTTCTCCTTTTGCCACAATGTTTTCTACTTTTAGTCATAGGTTATCCATTCAATTATAGAGATTTTCTACTTTTTGCCAAAATCTGTTCAAAGTCGTCTGCTGCAGAATTGTCGTATTAGGGAAAGGGTTAACGTTTTACTTCACATGACTTTTCAAATGTTGTCTGCTTTACAATCATCAGACGAACAATTTCAGCAATCTAGATAACCGAAAGATTTATAATGGTAAAGAGTTGAAAATATTGCAATAAAAGGTGAAATTTCTCGTTTTAAGCAACTTTTATTGCAACGTTTTCAAACGTCATGTTCAATATCAGGCATCTGTGTGATTGAGTAATATGGGTTAATATGTTGCTATTGAAGGATGTGATAAATATATTCATTTTATATTAAAAAATGTTAGCTTATGAATATAACCTTTTCCCATTTGCAGAACTATTTTTGGGCAATTCTGCAGCAGAGGGCTGTTGTAAACAAATGTGTCAAAGGGGGAATTGCTTATTATTAGCAATTTCTCCTATTGCCACTATATTTTTTCAATTCCAATGAATATTTACACATTCGTCTGTACAGATTTACCATACGTTTACCAAGATGTTAGAAAAGTCGTCTGCTGCAGTTCTCTTTTTTCCATAGGGAATTTTTATCTTTTATTTCTTCATCAGAAAAAGGTCATAGACAAATACTCTAGTTGTAATACATTAGTAAAATTGCTCTAGTTGTGTGATATTAGCAGTTGTTTCATTGTAAATATCAAAGTATAATTATTCTAATTGTATGATATTTGTCTATTTCAGGGTAAATGTCAAAGAAAAGAACCACCCTGTAAATATCTCCACCCTCCACAGCACTTACGAGAACAGTTGCTACAGAATGGCAGAAATAATTTGATATTGCGAAACCTTCAAGTCCAGGCTGCTCAGCAGGCGGCCCTCAACCAGTCCATAGTTTCCGGTGGTTTGATTCCAATTGTAAGTATATATTACAGGATAAATCATCGTCTTGTCATGTCTGCCTATCTATAGGTCACAGGTTTAACCCTTTCCCACGTGCAACAAATTTGAAGCGGACGACTTTGAAAACATCTAGGCAAAAACATGGACAATCCCCATAAATGAAGGTATGATTACTGAGAAAAGTTGAAAACATTGTGGCAAAATAAGAATTTGCTCGCTTTGAGCAATTTCTTCATTTGCCACAATGTTTTCAAAAGTCGTCTGTTGCAGAGGCGTCAGAATGCGTCTACAAGTGGGAAAGGGCTAAGTAATATTTGTATTCGAGTTGTTGAAATTTGGTTTATGTAAGCTATCATCTTTTTGTCTTGAGATGAGCAATTGCAGTTGCTTCTTTTGAAATGTTTGTAGAATATTAGTTTTATGTGGTGAATTTTACATTCTAGGAATAAGATAATAAAAGAAACAATTCAAGGGTACAGAAATTTAAATTGTAAATAGAGTGCTAATTGTAATTGAAAAAAACTCAACAACATGCAAGATTACAATAAGGCAAATTGTATCCCGCATACATTGATCTTTTAAAGCCCCTCTGTCCTTGAAGGAAATTTCAGTTCAAGAAGAAAATCCAGCAAAATAACATTTCTTTTGGTAACAAAGAAGTATTTGCAATGCAATGACTTACAACATTGCATACAATGTTTTAAAAATATTTTAATTTAATGTAAAGACAATCAAAGAATACTGGCAAATTTTGTAGAAACAGGAAAAATAAGTTATATTTTATACTAAGTGATTGTTTTCTAGTGGAGTAACATGCAAGTTCGGAAAGGTTCACCAAGTTTAAATGGGATACGATGAAAAGGTTCATAATCCTGCACACTTGGGGTTAAAAATCGTTTTACCTAATGAGTTTTAAAGACATAAAATTATCCACAAAAAATCCAACATTAAGTACACTTGTTGCATAATTATCGTCATCGGCAGCCCTGTAATTTAGTTAAATTACAGTATACTAGAAAGCGTTTACTCGCCTGAATTCTCAAATTGATTTTAAAGTTTGCGATTAACTTTCATTATTGTTGTCTCATGTACGTGAAAGATATTTTCATTACATAGTAAAAGTTTTGCGATTCTTAAACTATTGATTTCTCCTTTAAAACCCTTTCACATATATAGAAGCTTTCTGATGCCTCTGCAGCAGACAACTTTTGAAAACATTGTGGCATAAGGAGAGATTGCTCATGATGAGTAATTTCCCCTTTTTCAGCAATTCTTTTCAACTTATCTTTACAATTGTTCTATCAGTTAGAGCGATTTTCCATAGTTTTACTTTGATGTTTTCAAAGTTGTATGCGGCATATTTGTTCTATGGGTTAATCTTATGGATTATATCAACTGCGTCATCATAAAGTATAGTTGAGTGGTGCTCTGCGATTACATACCATAAGGCATTGGTGACCAGTGTAGATCAGGATCAGCCAGTGCACTGTGATCTGGCTCTGCACTGTTCACCAATCAGTCGTTGAAGGTTTAAAGAATCTCCATGATTTGGATCTTCCACCAATTATTGGAAGCACAGGCGGGTACTTTTCGATATGTGTTATAATTTTGTTACGGTTGGTTTTTCTGGAGCACTACTCCATTACAAGGATGTGGACATGCTATATCATGAACATGTAGCTTCACATGTAGCTACACCATTAAGTCTATGTACATTGACACTACAAGGATAAGGAGGGGTATTCAGCTCTTTTACCTACAATTTCTCTCTTATTATTATAGCCAACCCTTTGTTGTGGGTACTCAAAAGAAATGTCTCACTGAGACGATTCTTTTGAGTACCCACAACATAGTGTTAGATGGTCAAATAAGGATTTAAGAACATAATAAACGCCCCTTATCTAGAGTTCTGACTTACAACACTAAACAAATTATGTACCGACTCATTAACCCTTTACCTCATACGACAATTCTGCAGCAGACGACTTTGAACGTATTTTGTCAAAACATAGAAAATCTCCATAATTGAATGGATAACCTATGACAAAAAGTGGAAAACATTGTGGCAAAAGGAGAAATTGCACGTTTTGTGCAATTTCTTCTTTTGTCACAATGTTTTCAAAAAGCCGTCTGCTGCAGAGGCGTCAGAAAGCGTCTATATGAGGGAAAGGGTTAAAGTTTTCATTATACCGAAGCGCAACAAGACTTTTTCTCGCCTACATGTTTTGGACTCTTCTAATTAAAAAATGCACACCAGCAATAAAAGTACAGACAAACAAATAAATATTAATAAATGATTTTTAGGTGAAGAAGAAAACATTGTGGGACAAGAGAAACTGTTGATAACAAGCTTTTGCTCAAATTCCCAGATTGTTTTCCAGTCACTAACCCTTTAACTGATGGAACAGATTTGGTGAGACCTCGCTACACCGTCAGCGCCCCAAGACTCACAATTGTTTGCTGCTTAACTCAACAGTTTTAACTTGATATTCTTTGTATTTGTAAGAGTCTAATGGCACAAATCTGTTTTTAAAAAAATTGATATTGAAAGGGTTAATTAAATGCAGTTGTAAATGCAGCAAAAGTAAAAAAAGCAAAAGAAAAATGCAATCAAATATTATGAATAGATTCCAGGTCTACCTTGAATGATATTTGTTTAGTGTGGTCTGTTTTGAAACCATCTGAGGAAAGAAATACATTATTCTGGAAATAGGTGAAATATTTTCTTTAAACAGATTTGAAAACATTGTGAAAAAAGTCAAAAGTAAGTAAAAATAGGAATTTTATAGTTCCAATTGCCTCATTTAAGTCAACAATGGTTACTTCCCTTTGTTCTTTCCCCCCCTCAGTGTTTTCATGTAATGCCTTCACCAAGACAATACCTGTTGTTTGTTAACTCTATGAATTTAAAATAATAAGCAAAGTACTGAAGGAAGCAATAATCAGGAAAGAAACTTAGCAATATTGACTCTTGAGACTTGTGAAGCTGCCATTGAATTATTTCTGTTAATTACAAAAATGGGGTCATGCAGAGCAAATTGCCAGAACATAGAAACTAAACTGCAACATGGTGAAAATGTTATAATGATGATGTGTCTATATAATCCAATTTCAAAAACAGAAGAACGATGACTGTAATATCAACATTAACTGTTCATATAATTGTTACATTTTTTGAAGCACTCTTGAAGCAATTTGATAATACTTGTCATATAATTCAAAAGCTCCCCAACTGGCACCTTTTTGAGACGTGGCTTAACCCTTTCCCTAATACGACAATTCTGCAGCAGACGACTTTGAACGTATTTTATCAAAACATAGAAAATCTCCCATAATTGAATGGATAACCTATGACAAAAAGTGGCAAACATTGTGGCAAAAGGAGAAATTGCATGTTTTGTTCAATTTCTTCTTTTGTCACTATGTTTTCAAAAAGCCGTCTGCTGCAGAGGCGTCAGAAAGCGTCTATATGAGGGAAAGGGTTAAATATGTACAGCCCTGGTGTATAAAAATTATTGTCTTTGAGGAAAAGAGTTGAGATATATAAGTTTCAAAGTCATTGTAACCTGGTTGCATAGTAACAAAGATAATATGTTTTGCAGTCTCTTGGTATCAAATTGCAGATTTGCTAATCACAATTTATATGTTGGATTTTTGTCATGGAAACCAGTAAGTTTGCAATGGGGTCTTGATGATTGTAAATATAACCCTTTCCCTCATATAGACGCTTTCTGACGCCTCTGCAGCAGACAGCTTTTTGAAAACTTAGTGACAAAGAAGAAATTGCGCAAAACGTGCAATTTCTCCTTTTGCCACAATGTTTTCCACTTTTTGTCATAGGTTATCCTTTCAATTATGGAGATTTCCTATTTTTTGACTAAAATACGTTCAAAGTGGTCTGCTGCAGAATTGCCGTATGAGGTAAAGCGATAAACAGGCAAATATACAGAGTATATTTTGTATAAATACACATGAAGTTTCTACACAATATAACCAGAAGCTGAATAAGGGCATCTTCTCTCTGTGGCCCTGATTTGCATTTCTTGTAGAATTTCTTTGAAAGCCCAGTAAGACAAATTTAGGATCAGTCGGGATAACGCATTGATTTTTGGAGAACTTTTGGTGTTTTGCAAGTAAAATTTGACATCAGTTAGGCCGGTCTGTGCGAATAATGTTTTCTATTGACATATCGAGAAGTTTTGCATTCTGCGATAAGGAAAAATGACGAGTCAGTTGATCATTTGTGATAAATATGTCAATCAAATGGAGTTACGATAGCCGCATTGCCAAGAAATCTTTCAAATTTTGCCAAATTAGTCGGGAATTTCAATGTAAATTCTCGTTTTCTCCATAGAAGCTTTCTTTTAGCGTTTACCCTAGTGAAACAAACTTTTTTTGTCGCTGATGAGTAGCCAGATGTTAGATAAAGCTTTTGGTTTAATTTTCATGCCATTTTCGAAGTAGGTCAGGTCATAATAGGGATGAAATGATAAATTGGGGTTTAACGCCGTTTTTTTACAATTTCTCAGTTATATCACGGCGGCCAGTGCATTTCATGCATACTCATGCATTTCCTGGTTTTCTCACACCAGTACTCCACACAACAATCTTCCCAAGCAACTGGCTGCTTTTCCACATAGACTTAGCCAATTGGTGGAAGACGAATGACGCATGTCGTATTGACTTTTGTCAATCGTCGAAAAGAAAGTTTGCCGAGCCAGGATTCAAACTCACAACCCCTTGGATTCACAGCCCACGTCGCTACCGACTGAGCTACCGGGGCTCGGCACAATTAAACAAGTATTTCTTTGCCTGTTCCTACAACAAATCTTTTAGCTAAGCATTCCAAATTAACCCTTTTCGTGGTACAGAGGTAGAGCGTCGGCCTTTTGTACCAAAGGTCCCGGGTTCGAATCCCGTGATGAGCGGGTTCTGCCTTTGGGATTTTTCCACACAAACGGCGCGAGTACTGGTTAAGTATCCAGGAAGCAGACATCGAGCGTGATTAATATAAGCTTAAAGCTTGTTTCGCAATCGATTTAAAATAAATAAGTTTAAACTAACCCTTTTCCTAAAATCAGACACATTTTCACAAATCTGTAACATACAACTTTTGAAAACATTGTGGCAAAAGGATAATTGCTATAATGAGCAATCTCTGCTTTTGCCACTGTTTGCATGCAGCTATCCAGTAAACTTTCTAGATTTTTGCCTAGATTTTTTTCAAAGTCGCTGTGCTGCAGAGTTGTCGTATGCCAGAAAGGTTTAATGGTCATGTCAGTCTGGCATATTAACCCTTTCCCTCATATAGACGCTTTCTGACGCTTCTGCAGCAGACGGCTATTTGAAAACATAGTGACAAAAGAAGAAATTGCACAAAACGTGCAATTTCTCCTTTTGCCACGATGTTTTCCACTTTTAGTCATAGGTTATCCATTCAATTATAGAGATTTTCCATTTTTTGACAAAATATGTTCAAAGTCGTCTGCTGCAGAATTGTCTTATGAGGGAAAGGGATAATACCGACCACATTTGATGCCTTTGCAGCAGATAATGTTTTCTTTCCTCCAATTTTCTAAATGTACTTTCTATCGTTGACTAAATGTCAAAGCGGAGCTAGGACTTTAAAAAATATCAGGGTTTGTAAAAGGTTTGTTAAAACATTCAGATGTATGATTGTTTCAGTACATTTTACTGGAGGGCAAGTTAACCTTTTTCGAAAGTCTGCTGCAGAGGATTTTGAAAACATTTCGGTAAACAATATGGAAATTTCTGTAAATGAAAAATAATGACTACATATATAGAGTTACTTCAGCACATTGCGATAAAAGGGGTTAATTTCTCTTTTTACCAATATTTTTTTCAAAAGTCTTCAGCTACAGACGCATCACAAATCAGCTGCATATGGGAAAGGGATAACTTTGCATACAGATTATACATATTGTGTAATTTTGTATGAGTTTATGGCGATATATCAGTGGGGTTTGCGCGAAGATCATTGCTGTCTGCGGCTGCTAAAGTCATCATGAAAACACATTATAAACACATTACTCCCTGCTTTATTGTGCGATTCATCGCAGGCAGGAAGCCTTGTGTGAAAAAAGAAGTCAACACATTTGTTTGTACTTCATCTGATATGCTTCCATGACTTTAGTTAACCCTTTCCCTCATATAGATGTTTTTTGATGCCTCTGCAGCATGGATACAAAAGAAGAAATTGCTCAAGACGAGCAATTTCTCCTTTTATCACCATGTTTTAAACTCTGTTCAGTGATTGTTCCTTCATTTAAAGCGAGTTCCAAAATGTTTCCGAGGATGTTTTCAAAGTCGTCTGCTGCCGATTTGTTGTATGTGGGAAAGGGTTAAAGAAAGGCGGCAGCATGTTAAGCAATAACTGAGACTATTAGCCTATTTTTCTGCATCCTTTCAGTAAAATGCACTTTTTCTTTTCTGTTTACTGCAATTAACCCCCCTTGCCAACAAATCTGCAGCAGACTACTTAGAAATCATCTTAGCTAAAATTTGAAAAATCTTACCAACAAAGGTATAATTATTAAAAACAGCAATTCCTCTTTTTGCCAAAAATATTTTCAAAACTGGTTTGCAGCTGAGGCGTCTGAGAAAGCATCTGTATGTTGGGAAAGAAATAATGTATTGGGGAAGGGGAACCGAAACGAACTGACTAGATTTACCAATACTTTTAACAGGAAAAAACCTCATAACCCTTTCCCTCATATAGACGCTTTCTGATGCCTCTGCAGCAGACGGCTATTTGAAAACATAGTGACAAAAGAAGAAATTGCACAAAACGTGCAATTTCTCCTTTTGACACTTAATGTTTTTTCCCCTTTTAGTCAAAGGTTATCCATTCAATTATAGAGATTTTCTATTTGTTGACAAAATACGTTCAAAGTCGTCTGCTGCAGAATTGTCGTATGAGGGAAAGGGTTAATCAAGAGAATAGTGTGCCAATGTGCATGATCTTACCTGCTGTTACTAAGGCATTCTGGGAATGCAAATTTGATTGAAATCTAATTACTCATTATCCTGGTTTTGGAATAATGTTCTCTCAGTTTTTTCAACCCCTACTCTCATCTTAAGATATATAAAGAGAATTAGACTTGAAGGGTATAACTTGTAACAGAATAACCTTTACGTGAGGAATATCTGTAGTATTTCTGAACACTAAATTTTAACAGTGAAGTTCATGATCAGTCCATCTGTCACTCAATGACTGCTGATGGTCAATGTGCCAATCTTCCTGTAATCAACCCTTTCCCTCATACGACAATTCTGCAACAGACGACTTTGAACATATTTTGTCAAAAAATAGAAAATCTCTATAACTGAATGGATAACCTATGACTAAAAGTGGAAAACATTGTGGCAAAAGGAGAAATTGCTCGTTTTGAGCAATTTCTTCTTTTGTCACTATGTTTTCATAAAGCCGTCTGCTGCAGAGGCGTCAGAAAGCATCTGTATGAGGGAAAGGGTTAAAGTTTATGACCAGTGAAACTTGCAATCTCGTCTCATTCTTCAGTTTTGTTAATACATGTACTAGAAGTCGGGTAATAATAACCCCTTCTCACATACAGAAGATTTCTGAACGCCCCTGCAGCAGTCAAATTTATTTTGAAAACATAAGTGACAAAACATAAAAAGAAGAAATTGCCCATTATGTGCAATTTCTCTTTTTGCCACAATGTTTTGTACTATACTCAATACTAATACTGTTTTAAATGTTTTGCCTATAAATCATTTCAAATTTGTCTGATGCAGATTTGTTGTAAGTGGGTTAATTTTCCCCTGCTACAGCTCCAAGAGTGAACCTTGATTGATTTATTGTTGACAGTAAGATTGGCGGCTAATTTTCACCCCTCTCATTTTACGGCAGATATAACGCATCAAAGCACAGCTTTAGGATCAAGTTGACACTGAAATGTGAAAGAAAAAAAGAGTTGTGTAAGCTGAGTTATCAATGGGCTTTTCTTGGAATAATATAGCAACAAATTGATCCATTCTCCGGCAACTATCCGATATACAACACATCTGCAGTTTAAATTCTTGAAAAGAATTAGGCAAAGATATGGAATATCTTTTTAATCCTTTTGCCACAATGTTTTAAAAGTCTGTTGCTGCAGACATGTCAACAAATTATCGAGGGCTTCATGCAAAACGGTTGTAACTACATCTTTATTCTATTTAATTTCCCGTACTTAAGATAATTTTTTCCTTTGCCCTTAATGTTTGGAAAATGTTCCCAGTCAGAGTCTGCAAACAGTCTCAGAAAGGGTTACCGTCAACATTTAAATGCAGTTTCCTAAAATAGTTGATTTGTTTTCTACTGTGTTACTTAGAATTACTTGAAAAGCATTAAGTTGATTTGTTTTTCCACAACATCTTTGTCTGTGGGATTTAAGAAAGCATCAGTGGGATATCCTGTGGTATTTGGTTGTTGCCATAACTTCACCCTTTCCCACATACAACAAATCTACTCCCTTTTTTCTATGATATTTTTTTCAAAGAGAAGCATGTGATATAGTGACAATTATAAGTAATATGTTTTGTTAATGATATGTATTTGTTAGCTTTTGCTTTGAAGCATAATGCTGCATCTTAATCAGTGCGTTTAGGTCTTGTTGCAAATCTCAGTCTGTGCCAAGGTCTTGTTGCAAATCTCAGTCTGCGCCAAGGTCTTGTTGCAAATCTCAATCCTCATTTGCCTTCAGTATCAATTAATGTTCTATTTTACTTTTTGTAAGACTTGGTGCTGTTAGAGAAGGTCTGTAAGCCATGCTTATAGTTGAGTGATGTAGCTTTTTGTCGCAAATTGTATTTTAGACTTACATAATGAGAAAAATGGTACCGATTGGCTTTAATATTGACTGATGATTACAACTACAATGGTCTGCTAATTGTCTTTAGAAGTATCTTAACCTTTTGCCTCATATAGACGCTTTCAGTTGCCTCTGCAGCTGACGGCTTTTTGGAAACACGGTGACAAAAAAAGAAATTGCTCAAAATGAGCAATTTCTCCTTTTGGCACCATGTTTTCAACTCTATCCTATAGTATTTTTTAAAGTCATCTGCTTAAGATTTGCTGCATGTGGGAAAGCATTAAGCAATTATTCATCCATATCTCTAGACCTTTTCCTCAAAAGTTTACAAAGCAGACATGACTCTTAGAATATTATATCAGATAAATGGTTAATGTAATTTGTTTGATTTGTTCTGTGAAGCATTTATTTAGTATGATCTTTCAATTGCAGTTTATTTTTGTATATTTGCTATTTGTCTGTCTATATAATCAACTGCTTAAAGTCTGCTTTATTGGCTCAAATAAAACATTCTTAGACAGAATTTAGCTCCAGACTGTCAGTGCTGATTCAACCAACATTTCACACCTCAACCTCTTTTAAGTCAAAACTTCAGAAGGAAATAATAAAAATTGTTTTAATTTCATTTTAATATTTTTTCATTTAAAGCAGAACAGGCCCACCGAGATAGCTGCCCCTTTGAGACAGGTAGGCCCCTAAAAGGGAGCTGGAACCAAAACTATAAGACAACCTTTTATCTTTAGTTCTGTTTTGGCCAAGCACCAGTTTATATGTTTTGCTTATACAACTTATTTCTCTCATATTTTTCTGTGATCTATTTTATAACGAACCCTTTTTCTCTTTGGAAAGGATCATATTAAAACTTTTAACACATTTCATATTATTTGATTGAAAATATCAAAGACATTTAAAATCAAAGTCAGAATTAACCATTGGTTGATGTTCAGCCAATTTAGATTTTCTTTGATTTTAACATTTTGAATATTAATTTGAACTGAAAAGAAGACAATTTTACAGATAGTGGATGGTCATATAAAAATGATACCTGTTTACCCTTTCCCTCATACAACAATTCTACAGCAGACGACTTTGAACATATTTTGTCAAAAAATAGAAAATCTCTATAATTGAATGGATAACCTATGACAAAAAGTGGAAAACATTGTGGCAAAAGGAGAAATTGCACGTTTTGTGCAATTTCTTCTTTTGTCACTATGTTTTCAAAAAGCCGTCTGCTGCAGAGGCGTCAGAAAGCGTCTATATGAGGGAAAGGGTTAAAAGAAAGAGAAACTATTGAATAGAGTTGGTGAACAAGATTGTGTCAATCAATGGGAATTGCTCTATATAAGCAATTTATTTTTTTACCACAATATTTTCAAAAGGCGTTGATGCCACAGTGGTGTCAAATAGCATTCTGTATGTGGCAGAGGGTTCATGATTACATTGGCTGAAATGAAAAGCGTATAAAAATATCAAATAATAAATAATGAGGTAAGGGGTTCATGTTTTTTGTGATTTCCTGCATGGTGTAGAGTGTAATCAGTTTATTTGTTTAACAACCTTTACCTGATATTTTTGGAGTTGTCTGGTTTAACTCTTTCCAACTTGCAGAGGCTTTTATTGGGCAGCTTCAGCAGAAAACTCTTAACCCTTTCCAACATTTAACATTTTGTTATATGAGCCATCTCTTGACTGTTAACCCTTTCCCTCATATAGACGCTTTCTGACGCCTCTGCAGCAGACGGCTTTTTGAAAACATAGTGACAAAAGAAGAAATTGCACAAAATGTGCAATTTCTCCTTTTGCCACAATGTTTTCCAATTTTGTCATAGGTTATCCATTCAATTATGGAGATTTTCTATGTTTTGACAAAATACGTTCAAAGTCGTCTGTTGCAGAATTGTCGTATGAGGAAAAGGGTTACCAAGCAGCTGCAGAAATATTTGTTGTAAATGAGAAGGAGGTAAATTAGGCAAGGAAAACAATTAACCCTTTCCCATATACAACATATATGTTGCGCAGCAGACGACTTAGAAAACCTTGAAGCAAAATTGTGGAAAAACCTCTATAAATATTAGTATAATTATTAATTAAGAGTTGAAAACATTGTGGCAAATGGAGAAATTGCTCATTATGATCAGTTTCTCCTTTTGCCACACTGTTTTCAAAAGTCGTCTGCTACAGAAAGCATCTGTATGAGAGAAAGGGTTGAGGATTAAGCGGATTCTAGGGAAGGGAGATAACTTGTTCTGGCCAAAACTCCTTTTCCCATAATGGTTTTCGATTTTTGTCCAGTCAGTCTCCGAGAGGTGTTCAGATAGTCCTCAGTATCAGGTTTAGGGTTAGAAGGGAGTCAGTCATACTCAGTATAATCATTATCATTATTTTGTATCATTTGTTTGTTCACCACATTACAACAAACTTTAATAAAACATTGAAGCAAAAGGGGAAATTGATCATAATTAAAGTAGCAAATTCTTCTATTGCTACAATGTTTTGGAACTGAATTTCAAAATTGTCTGCTGCAGATGTGTTGTATGTGGGACAGGACAGGACAGGGCTATACTATGGGGATTATTAACCATTTATTAACTTATCTGTATTTCAAATGAATGAATGAATGTATATTGTTTTATGGCGCATCGACAGCTAAGGTCATTTAGGGCGCAATTAAATTTAATTATTCATGATCCCTGGGTAAACAAACCAGTACTAGGCTAGAAAATGTGCCTTGCCCAAGGGCACTCCACCATGACCGTAGTGCCGCGAATGGGGATCGAACCCGGAACACCCGGTTTCGAAATCCCCGACGCTAACCACTCGACCACAGTGGATTCCTATCTGTATTTCGAATTTGTGATACCCTTGGCGTCGTCGACTGAGTTTTCCACATCATCCTGCGTTGTCTCAAAACTTAAGCCTTTCCCTCATACAACAATTCTGCAGCAGACGACTTTGAACATATTTTGTCAGATGGATAACCTATGACTAAAAGTGGAAAACATTGTGACAAAAGGAGAAATTGCACGTTCTGTGCAATTTCTTCCTTTTGTCACTATGTTTTCAAAACGCCGTCTGCTTTAACCCTTTACCTCATACGACAATTCTGCAGCAGACGATTTTGAACATATTTTGTCAAATAATAGAAAATCTCCAAAATTGAATGGATAACCTATGACTAAAAGTGGAAAATATTGTGACAAAAGGAGAAATTGCACATTTTGTGCAATTTTTTCTTTTGTTACTATGTTTTCAAAAAGCCGTCTGCTGCAGAGGCGTCAGAAAGCGTCTATATGAGGGAAAGGATTAAACCTTACCTCATAACTCAAAAAGCAATCAAATAAAACTTGGTACACATGTTCCTAGGACCAATATGCCTATCTATACCAAGTCACATAACTCTGGCTATAATAATTATTCGGTAAACAAAAGCAGACGCGTGATTACTTGAACTTTTGTGCATGGATAGGCTCATACTTTGTATGCGTGTGTGGTGTTTTACACTGCTATCAACAATTGTTCAGTAATATCACAGCGTTTCCTGGATAATTTACCAGTACTACTGGTCCATTGATCCTGACACCAGTAATATCACTGTTTCCTGGATAATTTACCAGTACTAACTGGTCCATTGATCCTGACACCAGTAATATCACTGTTTCCTGGATAATTTACCAGTACTACTGGTCCATTTATCCTGACACCAGCAATATCACAGTGTTTCCTGGATAATTTTACCAGTACTACTGGTCCATTTATCCTGACACCAGCACGTCAGTCATAATGCCAACCCGACTCCCCTGAATTATAAAGAGGGAAAGCTCATATTAAGTGGATCTCATTCGTTAGATTGATGAACTCATTTACTAAGTTCCAAGAGAGCTTATGTCGTCGCCCTGTCATAGGTGTCTGTGGCAAAGGTGTCCATTATGAATCATTAGCTGCGGAAAACCATCCACAGGCCATTGTCAACATGGCATTATATATACAATATGTGCTGGTTAAATTTTAAACAAAATACATCCGAAGGAATGCAATGAAATTGACATAAAACTGAAGAAAAAGAAAGTTTCCGTAAAAAAGTGAAACACAAGCCGTATTCTAAGATTATTTAGACACATGCCAATTTGCAAAAAGGATGTGTGCTATGATGTTTATAAGTGAGAAAAAAAAGTAATATTAATGAAGCATAATCTTTAAGAAAACAACAATATTTATAGATCATTAGTATCGTAAATGAAAAGAAAATAATAGAAAAAATACTTCAGAAAGAAGTTATAATATATATCCAGGGTTTTCCCTCCATGCAGTCTCTATCTTTTATAGAGAGTTAATGTTTTTCTAAAGCTCGACATATCTCTTGAAAATCTACTGTATATAAACCTTATCTCTTAACAATGTTTTTGAAGAGACAAACTCCAGAATGAATTATTTTACATTTATCTTAATATTTTTGGTTTTATTAAAATAAAATCCATATCACGATTATTTTGTATACCTTTTGCTTGACACCAATTTAAACAACCTGGAAAATCACTCCGATATAATGCAATTGTCTAATATATAGATTTCTAAAAATTGTCAATTATGGAAAAGAGTTAAGTGAGTTTGAAATGAGGTGTTATAACATTCCTTTTCACACATATTTTCAGACTTTGCTCCCTGCCGTGTAACGTATGGATGTTTTTTTTCTACAGTTAAATAAGCTTTAATAATTCATTAGTGTATGATGCAGGGGTTATTATTCAAGACTCTTTAAAAGTTTTGTACAAAAGTCTCGTTATTTTGTAATTTACCATTATTAATGCCAGACAAATACTTGCCCTCCCCACTTATGAAGGGAATTCCTTGTGCAATTGGCTCTTACATAAATAAGCCCACAAACTAGTGTCTTCAAGTACCCATAATGCTCTTCTCTGACAACCTTGACATTAACCTACTGGCTGGTCCACGTCACAAGGAGAGCCACCGTTGGAGTTATTATACCCCCGTTGAAGAAGAGGGGGTATATAGGAGTCACTGTGTCCGGCTGTCTGTCTGTCGGCCGGAAGCCATATTTTGTCCAGCCTATTTCTTACAAACCACTTGGTGGAATTCAATAAAATTACATGAAGCTTCTATACCAAGAGGAGATGTGCATATCCTAAAGGGGTTACAATTGCACGTTTTTTTTTACAGAGATATGGCCCTTTTACTTATTAAGTTATGGTGTAGGTCAAGGTGCTGTTTACGGGGTATTTATCATCTTTAGTGATAGTTCTAGTTGAAATTGGTGGTGATCAACATCAAATTGCATTCTTGTATCCATCAACCTCCCCTTTCCCACATACAGCAAATCTGCAGAAGACGACTTTGAAAAAGTCTACTCAAAAGTTTGAAAGACCTTTAACCCTTTCCCTCATACGACGATTCTGCAGCAGACGACTGAATATATTTTGTAAAAAAATAGAAAATCTCTTGAATTGAATGGATAACCTCTAAGCTATGACTAAAAGTGGGAAACATTGTGGCAAAAGGAGAAATTGCTCATATTGAGCAATTTCTTCTTTTGTCACTATGTTTTCAAATAGCCGTCTGCTGCAAAGGTGTCAGAAAGCGTCTATAGGTGGGAAAGGTTAATGATAAGTTTTTAGTGTTACGCAACCAGATTTAGTTTTCTATTTTCCAACACAAATAACTTTGGAGTACCTTTAAATTCAGAGAAAGACAGATTTTGCCAAGAAAAGACGAGTCTGAGAGTGAAATGTGAAATATGATGTTTTGTCATCATAAATACCCAGAATTCCTCTGTACAAAGTTATTAACATACTTCCTTTGTTCATCATAGAAGTAATACTGGATGTTTTTGTGTGTTTTTAATCTTTTCCCACATCAAACAAGGCTGCAGCAGAGCACTTTGAAAATATCTAGGCAAACAGTCGAATATCTCTATAAATGAAATTATTATTATTGAATTAAGAGTTAAAAACATTGTGGCAAATGGAAAAAGTTCTCGTTATGTCAATTTCTCCTTTTGCCACAATGTTTTCAGAAGTTGGCAGCAGCAGAAATGTACAAATATATGTCTGCAAGTGCGAAAAGGAGACCGGGAGAGTAATTAGGGTACAATGATGATATATTTGCCTGTATGTTTTCTAAGTGGTCTCTGCTTCAGATCTGCTGCATGTGGGATAGGGTTAAGGATCTTCATTATGCACCTTCATTGTTCAACTGGAGATATTTGTAATGGGTTATAAGTATGTGCCAGAGAAGAACACATTAACCCTTTCCCTCGTATAGATCCTTTCTGATGCCTCTGCAGCAGACAGCTTTTTGAAAACATAGTGACAAAAGAAGAAATTGCTCAAAACGAGCAATTTCTCCTTTTTGCCTCAATGTTTTCCACTTTTAGTCATAGGTTATCCATTCAATTAAAGAGATTTTCTATTTTTTGACAAAATATGTTATAATTGAATAGATCTGCAGCAGACGACTTTGAAAGCATCTTTGCAAAAACTCGGAAAATTTCTATAAATGAAGTTACTTACTGAAAAAAAAACCATTGTGCTGCAGAAGCGTCAGAAATCGTCTGTATGTGATATGTCAGTATAATTACCAGCAGCAAAGATCCTGAACAGACTGTGCGTAGACACAGCCTCATCTGAATCTTTGCTGATCGCAAACTTCTAAACGTATGTTTTCGTAATGCTTGACTGCCCAATTATCAGTATAATGTTCTTGGTATCTAGTTTACATGCAACATGTTTAATTTATGAGCCTACATTGCTAAGCGTTTTCTCACTTAGTTATAGAAATATTCTATATCGTTTCCCAGATCGTCTGCTGCAGATTTATTTTATGTGGGGGAAAGTGTTAACCCTTTCCCTCATACGACAATTCTGCAGCAGACGACTTTGAACACATTTTGTCAAAAACTGGTAAATCTCAATAGTTGAATGGATAACCTATGACAAAAAGTCGAAAACATTGTGGCAAAAGGAGAAATTGCACGTTTTGAGCAATTTCTTCTTTTGTCACTATGTTTTCAAAAAGCTGTCTGCTGCAGAGGCGTCAGAAAGCGTCTATATGAGGGAAAGTGTTAAAGCAAGAAGTCATAGTGAGATTATGAAAACTCATGCATGAGATGTAAATCGTCATTAAGTGACTGCATAGTTCTAAAATGTTCTGTTTTAAACATAGAAATTATGTAAACAGACGGGAAAATTTGCATTTGGTTTCCCTGAGAGCCGCTGTATTTCTTGCCGTTTTTATTGACAGAACTCGTAAATTCATACATTCATGTGTAATAGAACACTTTCCATTGTCTTGTTTTAGTTGTATCTATGCAAATTCATGCAAATTAATCACATTAAAATCATTTGTCTGATACGGTGATGTGCTTTCAATTCTCCTAACGATTTTCAATGTTTAAATATTTGTCTTCAGAGGTTTGTTTTGTCTTTCGAAGTGTTTTGCTTTAAAAAGGATATTGCCAAATGAAACATGAATGCAAAACAACTCTTTTATTGTCCGAGTAAATTCAACTGCCACGTGATGAATACACAGCACCTTGGTTTACATAGATATACAGTCAACCCTGTGCTTAAGACCACATTTGTTTAGCAATTCTCTGTCTAAAGCAACCAGCACTTGTGAGTAAAGACCATATTGTTATCTTCTCATGGGTGGTCTTTAAACACAGGTTGGACCGTACATGGTTAAACTGACCTTTTTGTGTATACATCAGGTGACCGTGGACTTAACAAGGACAAGTAATGCATTCAATTCTTGATAACAGAACTAATACAGAAGATTTTAGACTTTTATTATGTATGCTATTTAACCCTTTCCCTCATATAGACACATTCTGACGCCTCTGCAGACGGCTTTTTGAAAACATAGTGACAAAAGAAGAAATTGCTCAAAACAAGCAATTTCTCCTTTTGCCACAATGTTTTCCACTTTTAGTCATGGGTTATCCATTCAATTATAGAGATTTTTTATTTTTTGACAAAATATGTTTAAAGTCGTCTGTTGCAGAATTATCGTATGAGGGAAAGGGTCAACCCTTCCCCACATACCAGTACAACAAATCCGCAGCAGATGACTTTGAAAGCATCCAAACAAAAATAAAGAAATTCTAATAAATTGCACATTATTTATCTAATGCCACAATGTTTTCAAACGTCAACTTCTGCTGTCATTCAGGCACCGTATACTGCGTCTACATGTGGGAAAGGCATTCGTTCTATTTCATGTGCAACTGCTAACTCTCTGTTCTTTCAAAGTCAATCGATTGAGATCATATTGCTTATCACATAGCTCTAGATTAGAGACCGATCTCCTTTTCTAAAACCCTCATTTCCTTCCCACATACAGCAAATCTGTTGCAGATGACTGAAGAGATGAAGGCAAAAATAATAAAATATCTAAGGAATGAAAAAAATAATTTATTGATTAACCCATTCCCTCATATGACAATTTTGCAGCACAAGACTTTTGGAAACTATTCAATTTTTCTACTTTCATTTATAAAGATTTTTTGTATGTGGGAAAGGGTTAATAAAATGAAAACCTGCCAACCTCAAAAGAACCTGCTTTAGAAGCATGCTCAATACATATTTCTTTGCTGATAGGTTCATTTTATGTCATTGCGTTTTGAATTCTGTATTCAAGCTTTTAGAAAACTGCAACATGCTCTTGTTAATATTATTATACAGGATGAACCATTCAGGAAATGACAATTATTAAGTTTGTATTAAAAATTGTTTCAGGATGCTTTTCTATATTTGCAAACCTTTGGTGTTTCAGAACAGCAACATTACTTACAGTAACAATGTGCCACCCCTTTCTAGACCAAGACCAGAGGTGAATACCAAATTACAACATAACCAGTCCAAATATACTTGACATAGTTGTTTCAGTTATCTCCCTTGATTATTAATAGGCCATTTACAAAGGAAATATTTTGTAAGGTTATTCCCTGTACACATTTGGCCGTCTCATGTTGACTATGTAACAGGTCAGTTAACATTAAACTATTTAATGTTAACTGACCTTTGAGTGTCAGAGACAGTCTAATGTGCAGGATAAATATATAATCTGCTATTTTCAAAAAATGAAATTAGTTAAAGCTGGAAAAACCTTACCAAATCAGTTTATAGTTTCCTGTTTTATGAAGGGAGATAACTTTGACAATGTAGAGTAATACATATTTTGTGTTTGTGTTCGTTTTGCTTTGTTTTAAACAGACTCTTAAGCTGCATGAACAAAAAAAAAACAATAGAGGGAAACGCAGTTCTTTTCATAAGTGTTGAATTTGAATTGATATTTGCAACTTATTGAAAGAAAAACAATTAGATTAAACATCCATTGGATGGAATATATATATTTTTTTAAAACTCTCCTTCCCCTTATACAGCAATTCTGCTGCAGACTACTTTGAAAATATTGATTACTACACATGGAAAATCTCCATAAATGGAAATAAAAGATCTGAAAAGAGTTGAAAACTTTGAGAAATATGGAGAAATTGCTCATTGTGTCTTCAAAATTTGTCTGCTACAGATGAGACAAAATGTGTCTGCTACAGATGAGACAAAATGTGTCTGCAAAGTAATGTGTTAGGACCTCGACCTAGTGTTGCCACCTTAACCCTTTCCCTCATACGACAATTCTGCAGCAGACGACTTTGAACGCATTTTGTCAAAACATAGAAAATCTCAATAATTGAATGGATAACCTATGACAAAAAGTGGAAAACATTGTGGCAAAAGGAGAAATTGCATGTTTTGTGCAATTTCTTCTTTTGTCACTATGTTTTCAAAAAGCCGTCTGCTGCAGAGGCGTCAGAAAGCGTCTATATGAGGGAAAGGGTTAAACGTTTTAAAATATGTAATCAACCAGCTAAGAGTCTGTCTTTGTCCTAGCTTTTATCTTGTTTTGTGTGTCTTTCAATATCATTTCCATTGGAAAAATTCCCTTGCCCCTTTCCATATTTTAAAAGGATGTATAGAGGCTAGAAATGTCTTATTTTACACCAGAAAATGGTACACATAATTGGATTTTCATTTGTTGAAGAAAGATTTATTGAACAGAAAGTATTAATCTTTGTTATACATTAGAAGCTTAATCGTAAGTTGCTTGCAGTTATTTCAACTCGTTTGCCCTAGGTTAATTGGCAATTTCGTTTACATGTTTTCATTAAATATGCTTTCCAAACTGTCTTTATGTTCACATTCAGAAACTGTTGTGTTTTGTCCAATGCTTTGGCTTAGTATTGCATGCATATTATCAATGTATATATTGTGTGGTATTCTTATCATAGCCTAGAATTTCCTCCTTTAACCTTATATAAAATACCCACCCTTATATACAACATTTTACCCTTTCCCACAATTTTAACAACTCTACACCAGACGACTTTGAAAACATGTTAAAGTCTAGGCAACGTAAGTTGAAAACATTGTGACAAAAAGTAGAAATTGCTCAAGCAATTTCTCCTTATGCTGCAATGTTTTCAAATATCATATGTTGCAGATGCGTCTGCATGTGGGAAAGGGCCAAGAAAGTCTTTTTTGAAACATCAGCAGATATAATATTAACAACTTAATCATAATATATATAATTTTCATACAGAGATGTAAACATCATACGAAACGACGAAATTACTGGTTTTTGGACAATCCTGTTGTTGTGTTTAAAGAGATTAAATTTGTTGATTTTGATGGAACGTTTTCAAAGATGTTTCCTGCAGATTTATAGTGTGTGGGAAAGGGTTAAAATATGTACTCGTACTTATATGGCTTTTGCAATGAACTAGATTTGAAATGAGAACATTGTTGCAAAATGTGAGCCATCAGTTGCTCAGTTACTAAAGAATTGGTTTAAATTCAAACCCTTTTCCCGACCCAAAAAAACCTTATGCCGCAGACCATTTTGGAAAATCTATGTTAACCCTTTCCCACATACAGCAAATATGCAGCAGACGACTCAAAACATGGTGACAAGAGCCTCCATAATCTCCATAAATCTCCATAAAATACAGCTTAATTGTTTAACCCTTTCCCCCATACGACAATTCTGCAGCAGACGACTTTAAACATATTTTGTCAAATAATGGAAAATCTCTATAATTGAATGGATAACCTATGACTAAAAGTGGAAAACATTGTGACAAAAGGAGAAATTGCACGTTTTGTGCAATTTCTTCTTTTGTTACTATGTTTTCAAAAAGCTGTCTGCTGCAGAGGCGTCAGAAAGCGTCTATATGAGGGAAAGGGTTAAATAAAATTGAAAACATCAATTGTGGCCAAATGAGCAATTTCACCTTTTGCCATAATGTTTTCAAAAGTCGTCTGCTGCTATTGCGTCAAAAAGCGTCTGTATGTGGGAAAGGGTTAAGTACCTTGGAAACAGTATATAAATGAAAGTATGAACACTGAATAGAGTTGAAAATATACTGGAAAATAGGAGAAAATATTATTGCTTGTTACAAGCAATTACTCCTTTTGCGAAATTGTTTTAAAAATGTATCTGCTGCCGATGTAAAAATGCATTCTGTATGTGGGAAAGATTAAATGCAGGACATCTAGATAGTCCTCCTTAGTACAACTTTTTGAAATCTTCCTATATGAGATATGATAGACTGATGAAAGCTTCTTATTTGAAATATGATAGACAGATGAAATCTTTTCTTTTTTTTTTGTTTCTCTTAATGTGAATTTTGTCTGACAGCATTCATCATCATGTGAGAAAGTGTTAAGAGTGCATTTGAAAACTACAGGTTCCATTCACAGAGGGATGTCTATTTAACAAAAGGGTAGGATTGCATTCTGCGCGCACAACATTGCGATTGGTAACCAAATCATGTGTCAAGGTCGTGAACATATGAGTCACCCGTCAAGCCAACGCTGGTTTACTGTACATGATGTGAATTTAGGATGAAGTCTCGTAAAATGATATAAAAGATTGCTTCATGGTGTTTACATAATCTTGATGTCTGTGCACAGTATTTAACCCTTTCTAACAACTCGCAACAAATCTGAAGTAGACGACTTTTGAAATATATCCCTGTCAAAACTAGGGAAGCTATAAATGAAAGAACAATTATATTGAATAAAGTTGAAAACATTGTGGCAAAAGGAGAAATTGAGAATCATGAGCAATTTCTCCTTTTGCTAGATTGTTTTTCAAAAGTCTGCTGTGGAGGAGTCTGTAAAGTTAGAGAGGATTTAATGATTCCTTCATCACAGTCTGTGGCTAAACTTTCAATTTCTGATATCTCAACAGTTGATATTGAGTGAAATGGAAGAAATGGTAGTAATTGAAACACTTCTACACTTCCAACAAAATGTTCACTCTGTTCCTCTTTTTCACTCTACTACAAAAATCTTAGATTCATTGCCATTGATTGTGTCGTTGTAGGATAATACTTAGGTTTCACTTCTCTATTGTCTGTCCATCCGTCTGTCACCCATGACTAACTTGGTTATTATGATCAGAGCTCTAGAAAAGGTTAAATATGAAGTGAAAATGTAATATTGCTGAAAGGAGTTGAAAATATTGTGGCAAAAGGAGAAATTGCTCATGATGGGCAAAAGGAGAAATTGCTCATAATGAGCAATTTCTTCTTTTGTAACAATTTTTCAAAAGTCATCTGCTGCAGAGGCATCTGTGTACAGTGAAAATTGGCGAGCCAATGAATCAGCAAAGTCTCGTCTCCAGTTGATGAGCCCCAAATTGGCAGACGCGGTTTGTAACTGGCTGCCACTGTATTTAAATGTGTTATTTATAATGAATCATTATAGAGTCAAATATTCATACATCATAGGGAGCCTTCAAAATTCATGACTTGTCTGATACAATAATTCCCTGCAAATTTAATGTCTTGACCCTTTCCCTCATACGACAATTCTGCAGCAGAAGACTTTGTCAAAAAATAGAGAATCTCTTTAATAGATTGGATAATCTATGACTAAAAGTGGAAAACATTGTGACAAAAGGAGAAATTGCTCGTTTTGAGCAATTTCTTCTTTTGTCACTATGTTTTCAAAAAGCTGTCTGCTGCAGAGGCGTCAGAAAGCGTCTATATCAGGGAAAGGGTTCGAAAGTTGTACACTGCAGATGCAGATGCATAGAAAGGCCTCTGATTGAATGTTTGACTGAATATAACTAGGTGTAATGTGCTCATTAGGCCAGTGAATTTTCACTGCAGCAGACGACTTTGAACATATTTTGTCAAAAAATAGAAAATCTCTATAATTGAATGGATAACCTATGACTAAAAGGGGAAAACATTGTGTCAAAAGGAGAAATTGCTCGCTTTGAGCAATTTCTTCTTTTGTCATTATGTTTTCAAAAAGCCGTCTGCTGCAGAGGCATCAGAAAGCGTCCACATGAGAGAGAGAAAGGCTTAAGGTTTGACTGAATATAACTATATGTAATGACTGTGCTCATCTGGCCAGTGAATTTTCATCTTTTCCAAGAAGTAACAGCTCCCTCTTGAATGTTTGCTATAAATTTAAAAGATTGATTATTACAAATAACCCTGAACAATCCAAGTTTTCTATGATCTAACAGCTCCCTATAATGTTTGCTATAAATTTAAAAGATTGATTATTACAAATAACCCTGAACAATCCAAGTTTTCTATGATCTATCAGTTCATGTGCCTATTTTGTTACGATTTTTAAGTGTACATGTTGCTTGTTTATTGAAGTCAATCTGCACGTAACCCAAATAATAGTTTTGTGCAAAATAAATCAATAAAATTCAAGTTATTTATAAATATCAGTCCTTTCCAACATACTACGAAGTTGTAGCACGAGACTTTGCAAAATATCTTGGGGAAAGTTATGGAAAATCCCTATAAATGACAGTTTAATTATTGAATACAGTTGAAAACATTGATGTAAAAGAAGAATTTTTAGTACTCGTGAATAATGAAATAAAAAAAATCATCTGCTGCAAATGCTGTGCCTCAAAATATAGGTTTGCATATATAGGAAAGGATTACGTCTGCAGTAATTATATTTATACAATTTTCGATTTGTATACAGGTAGATAGAAAAGGCATTGAAAATTATAAAAGTAATTTTTTAATAAAATACAAAATCACAGGGTGTTAAAATGAATAAGAAGGTGTGCAGAGATTTATGAATTTTATATGCATAAATTTTGTGTCTGTGCATATTAATGATATTTCAGGCTTGATTCAAAACAGTTGTAAATAAACATAGGAACAAAATGTAGCTACAGCTACTATGTAAACACTATCAGTTTACCCAAACAGAAATTGTAAGTCATCTGCGTTGAATCATTTGAAAATTAACCCTTTTTACATAATAGCGGATGAGTTTTTTAAAACATTATGGCAAATGGAGAAATTGCTAACTAGTAATGAACAATTTCTCAATGAGCCATAATATTTTCAACTAAATTTACTTATTATACTTTCATTTTTAGAGATGATCCATATTTTCACCTAGATGATTTCAAAGTTGTCTGCTGCAGATTTGTTGTATGTAGGAAATGATTAAAAGTGTTACATCTGGTTAATAAGCATTTTATTTTGATTAACCCTTTTCAACAGTACAGCAAATCTACAGCAGACGACTTTAAAAATATCTAGGTAAAAACATGTGAACTCTATTAATTAATGTATGTTTACTGAAAAAAGTTGAAAACATTGTGGCAAAGAAGAAATTGCTTGTTTTGAGCAATTTACCTTTTATCCACAATTATTTCAAAAAGCTGTCTGCTGCAGAGGTGTCAGAAAGCGTCTATATAAGGGAAAGGGTTAAAGAGTTCTACTTTTTCCACAATGTTATCAAAAGTCGTCTGTTGAAGAGGAAACGATATGCTTTAACATGAAGGAAAGTGTTAGGAGAGTAAATCATTATCACCATTTTTATGTATTTTGGTGTGTCTGGGTTTTCTACGTATGACTGCTTGTTGTTGATGTTGTTTGTCTTATTTGTTATTTTTTATCACTCATAAGGATTAATCGTTGTAGACATTTTTACAGGTCAAAACTTGCACTAAGATATTTCTTATATAAAATGATGACAGAACTGAACTGTAGTATGGCTGTTATTATACAAAACCTGATCAGACAGAAAGAATATATGTAGCAGATTTGATTCTAATTAGTATGATATAAATATAGGCTAGATTATAAGACAGCCATTTCATAATGAGTCACCATGCTATATTATTACAGCGCCTGAAGCCATGTGTCTGTTTAATTAACTTTGAATTAATATTTTATGAAATACATTCCTGTTGCTTACTTCAGTTAATTTTGTCTCTATGAGCGGAAATTTAATCCATTTACACATATTGCACAGTTAATTATATAGATGTCAAAATCTATACTTGTGTTAGAATTACATAAAAAAGATAAGGAAATTGCTCTTTATAATAAGCAATTCTGCCCAATTGCTTAATGCTACAATATCTGTAAACTAGAACACAATAACATGAAGTTTGTCTCTACAGCCTTTAGAAAATCAATGCCTTATTGCAATTCCAGTTGTCACTTAGTCTTGCAACAAGATGTAGTTAGAGCTGTTTCGCATTAAGTCAATGAAATGAAAGTTATTGAATTTTCTTGTTGTAAATGGGTTAAGTGTCGCTTAACAAAATGAAAAATCTGTGTTTCGCTTATGTGTAGGAGATAATTAGTTAATGCATGTTATATACATACTGTAGAGGAACCCTCTCAGACGATTCAGTCTTTATATACATTGTTCATGCACACATACTGTCTTAAGGCCAAGACATTCAGGCTTGTATTACAAGAACGGTGAATGGTTTGACAAGTCGAGCCTGTGCTCACCAAATGGCTATATAGCCAAATGCAGGGTTAACCCTTTGCCTCATACAACAATTCTGCAGCAGACGACTTTGAACATATTTTGTCAAAACATAGAAAATCTCCATAATTGAATGGATAACCTATGACGAAAAGTGGAAAACATGTGGCAAAAGGAGAAATTGCACGTTTTGTTTTCAAAACGCCGTCTGCTGTAGAGGCATCAGAAAGCATCTATATGAGGGAAAGGGTTAAACAACCCCAGAGAACCAACAAACCAACCAAGTCAACCTGCAGATAATTAAGACTTGTCGGAGCATTCACATTTAGAATATGTGTTTTGTATTACTGACAATCGTTTTTTTGTCTGAAGGGTCCAGAAATTTACGCTCACATAATGTTAATGGAATAGCACCTCTACTCAAGGGTCCCTGAGATGGATTCTTTATAGGTGTTTTTGACTGGCAACTTGTCTTCAAGCATTAACTTATTATCAGGCCTCCTCATTGATATGACTCTTCATTAACTCCAAAGCAGATAATTTGTATTGGATTGCAGCTTGAAAGCACTTTGCAAATAGGGATTGTCTGACATGGAAAATTATTTTGAAACCTTGTCTGACAGGCAGCACATTAATTGTGTGTCTGCAGCAGATGACTTTTGAAATTGCTCATAATGCATTTTTGTCTAGATTTTTTCAGTACATATGGGAAAGGGTTAATTATTATTACTTAAGACAATTTATTTTGTCAACCAATGGCACAACATCCTGGACAAATTTGCCTTGATTTATTATAGTATTGCTTCAAGATAAAGTTCAGTCTAAAAGACAATAAACATGTTAAGCAAACTTTTGGTATCTTTTTGTAAGAAAAATATGCATTTAAGCTGTCAGATCCTGGTTTTTAATGTTTGCGAAAAGATAAAGGCCACTTCTCAAAACAGAAAAAATAAATGTGTGTAGTTCAAGGGAAATATACCCAGTTGCTTCTGTTTGAGGAAAAAGACTGTTGAAATATTTTATGATAATGATGACTGAGATTCTATTGCATACTTGCATAGTCTTCTTCTTTAGCGGAGGCTCACACTATTTGAGTCTTCACTGGTTGCCAAGGCAAGAGCCAGTTTTATTTTGGCTTATAATTCACATTTGTTGCTGTTGAAGAAAGAACATTATACCCTAGCTGCTTGACATGTTTCCTATGTTACCAATGCCAATTTTGTTTTATATCAGCTATACTTGTTTCTTTGATATTACTGCAAGCACTGGATTGAGTGTTTTGTTTTCTGACAATTTCTGCTAACAATGTACAAAATAGCACTATACATGTTATAGCTTGTCTAAGATAGTGCATTTATCAGGCGTCCAAGAATGTACCATGAAATCTAAGTAAAGTAAATCATATCTATATTAATTCAAGCATAACTTGAAATTCAATGTGTTGCCAAAAAAGCCAGTACCAGAATTCTTTATGATTTTGAGACAGTCTGGTTGAAAATATAAATTCATTCAATATCCTAAATGTCTTCTTTTTACACACCCAGCGTGGAATAGACAGGTATATGCTCCACCATATCTATCTTTTAACTCATTTAAATTCTATGTTGTGGGCACTCTTAAGGATAGTCTTACTGTGACAAATCTTTTGAGTACACACAACATATGTTTTGAATGTCAAATAAGGTTTTAAGAACATTAAATATATTATCTATGAAGTGTTCCGTCTCCGTTGGAATTGCATACAAAATATAATCTTCGATGATACATGTATGAGAAGGACTATTCAGGAAAGCTGCAAATTGGAGTCCGCCACTAAAACAAGATTAAATAACTCATAGTTTTAGCAAGTTTACTTTCATTTATTATTAATCATAACATCTTGGACGTTTGACTTCTGATGCAAATGGTGCTTGAACAATAGCAATTTTCTGTTCTTTTTGTTTTATTTACACAAGGGATAAAATCACCTTAACCCTTTCCCTCATACGGCAATTCTGCAGCAGACGACTTTGAAAGTATTTTGTCAAAAAATAGAAAATCTCCATAATTGAATGGATAACCTATGACTAAAAGTGGAAAACATTGTGGCAAAAGGAGAAATTGCACGTTTTGTGCAATTTCTTCTTTTGTCACTATGTTTTCAAAAAGCCGTCTGCTGCAGAGGCATCAGAAAGCGTCTATATGAGGGAAAGGGTTAAACTGGTTGACTTTTTCCCTACCACTGCTCTACAAATCAGAGAACAGTTAGGTCACCTCAGTTCTTTACTCAATTATGAATAACTTTCCCCAAGGAATTTCTCATGTGGGCTGCTTTGTATATTTCCATTCCATATATGGATCTCAAAGCCAAAATTAGAAGTCCAAATTAAAAACCAAAGCAGAACAAAACCTAAAAAGCAGATATATTTTGGTAGTGATTGAGTCCACATGAAAACAAGCCTTGGGAATAGGGGGTTAAAATGATCAAAGATTCATGTCAATTTGCCAACTTGTAGTTAAAGGGACAATCAAGGATGTTTGAATTAGTTAATTGTCAAAAAAAAGAGAAGACCCAAGATCTGGGTCATAACAAATCTGAGAGTTATCTAGGTCAAATTTACAGTAACATGGATTAAGCTAGGAACGCAAATTGAGAAGCTGAGGTGATCTTACTGGTCAGAGGAATGCAAAGTACAACAATACTAATTGGTTTGCATGTTTTTCTTTTATTTTTGATGTATGAGGCTGGAACAAAACAGACCGCCATGGCCGGCCTTCCAACTACGGTTTTTCCAGGCGGGCAATACCCTCAAATATTGGTTAGTGGTAAATCTTTTCTCTTTCACAATAAAAACAAACACAAACATCCACACACATAGCTAATATCTATCCTTTGTTCTACCCAAGTGTGACCCATGACCATGACCCTGACCTGGGTCTTGCTGTACTCAGTTTGTCAGCCTATAGTGAAGGGACAATCTAAACAGAGAAGACCAAGATCTAGGTCATGGATTGTCTGAAAGTGCGGACGGTCAGATTTCCAGTAACATGGGTTAGTTATGGCCACAAATTAAGAAACTGACTTGATGAATGCCTAGTACAACATTACTAATTGGTTTGCATGTTCTCTTTTCTTTTTGATGTATGAGGCTGGAACAAAACAGACCGCAATGGGCGCCCTACCAACTACGGGTTTTCCGAGCGGGCAATACCCTCAAATTTGGGTTAGTGATAAAACTTTTCTCTTTCCCAATAAGAATAAACACAAACATCCACACACATAGCTAAATTCTATCCATTGTTCTAATTGTAATAGAATGATAAGAAATACAAAACTAAATATCAATCTGTTAAAGGATTTTTCTCCAAACTGCTTAATAAGAGCATGGTCATGTGACATGTTACAAGCTCTATAAGAGTGAATGGAGTTCATGATGTCATTTAATTAATAAAGGACTAAAATAGATCAAACCATTACATGTACACTGATCAAAGGTTATTTGGTCATTTTAAAAGTACATTCTATATGTGCAAGTTAGCTTTTTATTTGCCATAGTATAGACTAAGCCGTGAGCAAGTTCTGCTTCTTCATTAGAACATGTCTTCATTAGAACATGCTTTAAAGTATACATTATACTTATAATTTTAGATTTTAAAGGGTCCAGGGTAAGATATCCATGGACCTATGATATTAAACTTTATTTGAAACAGTAATGAAGATTATTCAGGGTTGTCAAAATTACCCAATTGCTGATCAAAACTAAAACTATCAGTTAAAATAACTCTTCGATCCATCTGTTAGTTTCGCTCCCCTGGGTCCCCTACCAGGGATTTGTCCTTAACCCACAAGGGGCCCTGACCCCCAGTCTGATTGGTTACTCTTCTCATTTGATCTGTTACAATAAAACGTTTTGACAACCCTGTTATTGAAACCATGCTTGAATATCTTGGTCCATCTTTAACATGGTTCCTGTCAAATTAAAGTAATTCCAAATAGGTTATGATAAATTACCTCCTTTAGATGTCCCTAATGACCGAAGAAGCATGTTTCCATTGACCAGAAGCACTAATCATCCTTGTTAGATAAATAAAGTGGTTTTCATTCTATACTACAGAACCTGTCCATACAAACTAGCTGGTAGATGAACCCCACTCCTTGTCCTTATAGTTACAATCTATGTCCTCCTAGTTACACTCCATGTCCTCCTAGTTACAATCCATGTCCTTTTAGTTACACTCCATGTCCTCCTAGTTACACTCCATGTCCTCCTAGTTACAATCTATGTCCTCCTAGTTAAACTCCATGTCCTCCTAGTTACAATCTGTCTTAACCACCTTTACTGCTCACTTAGCCATGTGTGTTTTGTGTTATTTAGCTAGACTGCTTAGTTGTAGTACTCATTCAATCCTGCACTGCTTCAATTTTATTAATTTTCATACTAGGAATAGAAATTTTACAGGATACGTCCAATTTAATCTCTTTCAACATGCAGATGCATTTGTAGCTGACAATGTTTACAAACATTGGTGCACAAGGAAAATTTCTTATGAACAGCAATCATTTTACAATTATTCCATGATTTATAGAGATTTTCAACAATTGTCTGTGCTTCAGATGTGTTGTTTGGAGATAAGGTTATATTATCATACTACGTTAAATAAACAAGGATTCTGATGCTTTGTGAATTTACTAGATCTTTCACTTCATCAGAGATATATTTATGAAAGCGCCATCGTATATTCCTTATTGTGTCAAATTAGGGTAGTAACCTACCTTTTTCATCGTAATTAGGATATTTAGCAATGCAGATTGAGTGAGTCTACAATATAAATTTACTCGGAATTCAATACATTTTGCAGTATTTCTCTCTCCTTGTATTCCAAGCTTTGCTTAGTTTAGTATCTTTTGAAATAATATTGCAATGAATATTGAAAAAAACACCTGTGCAAAGTAAAACAATGTTTAAGCAAGATTTAAGCATAGTGATTTGCCACTTTTTGTCAAGATATTTTCAAAGTTGTCTGCTGCAGATTTGCTGTTTGTAGGAAAGGATTGGCTCTTCCCTGATGAGATTTAGTGCAATATTTCAACAACAGTTTTCTTATACATATAACTATTTCCCTGGAACAGGCGACTTGTAATGCCTCTACTGGCAACATCCTAAAGATTGTAGGTAAAGGAGAAATAAATTGACCATGACAATTATATACTCCTTTTATCACAATATTTATTAATTTATTCATCTTGCCACCATTCCATTTTCCATGTTTTAAAAGCAGATGACCTAAAAATATATTCCATCAGGTAAATGGTTATATGTATGCATGTTTAGGACAGTTTTGTTAGTAATAAATATTGACTATTCATCAACTGCTTTAGTTACTTTTATAATATAATAACTTCTTTGCTGAGTATAGCCCTTTCCCTCATAAAGACGCTTTCTGACGCCTCTGCAGCAGAATGCTTTTTGAAAACATAGTGACAAAAAAAGAAATTGCACAAAACGTGTGCAATTTCTCCTTTTGCCACAATGTTTTCCACGTTTTGTCATAGGTTATCCATTCAATTATGGAGATTTTCTATTTTTCGACAAAATACGTTCAAAGATGCTGCTGCAGAATTGTTGTATGAGGGAAAGAGACAGGGTCTTAATATTGCTTTCTTTCCATGTTTTTCATTGTATGCCTTTTGCTAGAAATGTTTTGTAATAATGTTTTATGAATATCTTTTGCTGTTTATGATTTGCTGTTTTAACAAATAGTTGCACAAATGGTTACATGTTCCAACTTGAGAAAGACCAAAGGTGAGATTTTTTCAAAACAATTCATGTCTACAGAAGCTGATAGATAAATAAACAGTACATTCATTCCCACTATAACAGCAACAAGATTCAGATATAATTATTTTACAAGACAAAGGGAGACAAGTGGAATATTCATCATATGATGATCCTTATTTCAGAGAAAGTCTCTGAAGTTAAAGGTTTGATAAACTATTACTACAAAGGCTACACACATTGACCTCACACTTAATCTGAACCATATACAAATTAACCATTCAGACCTGATTTGAAATAATTTCACAATAATGATCATATGATAACTTACAAACATCGTTAAGGACTAGTAGACAGACCAAAAAACAATAGGGGGATGGCCAGTTGTAAACTTGTGTGTTACTGAGTCCTTCATATCTTCGGAATCAAAGGGAGCCAAACAGGCCAACCGCAACCTTATGTTCATTAAAATGATTTTGAAGCAGATAATTAAGAATATCATATTTTATCTGGTAAAGGATAGTATTATAGTAGTGCTTAATTAAGAAGAAGCCATAACTGGCAGTTAGTCTTCCAATAAGTGTTTTCCATCGTGACTTTAAATCTCTATTTTGTTGTTGGCTTAACTGTTCACCTGAGTATGTCTTCCACATAGCCCAATTAATCAATCATCCTGGTGAATAATGGTGCCAGGTTTATTCCCGTCCAATTTCTAGGCAGTGCAATCTGAAAGCACTATAATGTTGGTACAGCACTGCACACTGATGGAACTCCTTTGTCACGACTTGGCCCTGCTCATTGCAAGAGGGCTCCAAAAACTTTGAATCGGTTTCTTTGAAAATCATCTAGGTCATCATAAACATGCCAAGAACATAAGGAAAGGTACTTCATTATTATGGAGAGTGTACTTCAAGAATCATAAACATGCATGGTTATGTGCGCCTTTAACCCATTACACACCTAATATACTATATGTAGACCTTTCCTCGATGCCAAAACTTTTGGGGAAAGATGGGCAACCTGGGCTTTCTGAAACAGAGAGTAAGAAACATTGTAGGATAACGAGAGATGGCTTATGATGAAAAGTTACTCCTTTGCCTATGTTGTTTTTTTAAAGAAAAAAAAGAGTCTTTCATCTGTTTCCAAAGAGATTAAGGTAAAACTCAATAACACTTTACACCGTAGTTAACACCATAACATGTTTTTGAGTTAATGAAACAGTTTGGACCAATTTTAATCATGAAAAGGCAAAACTTTTTTTTAAAACAAACTGGAAAAACATACTGAAACATGTTACTAGTATAAGTAAATGCTAAAAAATACTTGTTTAAATGGATGATCTGTTAATTGGACAGACAGCAATAACAAATACTCAATGTTGTCACTAATTGTCTGGGCGTTTCTTGCAAGAATGAAGAGGGAGGGTTTCCATGATTAATATGCCTAGAATGTCTTGTTATTTTCTAGGTCAAGCAAAACATATTTGAGATCTTAAGACAGATTTTGCTTTCCCTTTTTATTTTTTTTATGTTTGATGAATGTTAAGATGAGACTTTGTTGATGTAACTTTGAATAATTCTTTTCACAATTTACTTGATAAAATGTCTTTAGCTTCTGTCAAGACATTTCACATGAAATTCAAAACATACCATTTATACTGTTCTGTCAGAGCTGTCCTCGAGTTAAATATGTCAAGGTTAAACAAGATCCATTTCTTTTCAGATGTTATCGATCATCTCAAATTATATGCCTTTTTGCCTCATGGTGGCAGCACATAGCTTTTGAAAGCTTTTATTTATAAAAAATCATGAATAATTGCATCTTTTACCAAAGTTGTTAAAACATGATAAAAAACTGAAAGATTTGTTTATATTCACTTTATAGATAAATTCTGGATTCTTGTATTTGACACTAATATACTGTCTGAAAATAAGAAGAAAAAAACATCTGTTTTGTCTTAAAACATATTAATGCTATACAAAAATATACTCTTTGAAGAGAACTGTGGTAAATTTACTTAAATCATCTCATAAATATTCATGAATTGAAAGCAGTCATATTGTCTGGTTTAAACATGAAAGTTGAGTAAAGTAATGTTTTATTACACAGAACTACTTTCTATCAATAATAGCCTTGCAATTTGTTGTAAATTACTTTTCAACTTAAATACCAATGCTTTTCCTTTCCCTCCCTCCCTCCCAACACATTAACATAACATAACATAACTTTAATCAATCTCTCAGACCATGTATAGTTGTACAACATCAGGTTATGATTGAGAACAAAACAAAAAGTCAAATGAAATATTGTCATGTGATCACATATGTAGGATTGTGTTGATGGATGTACTCATTTATCTATGGGTATTAACACTTTTTTTTTTTATCCAACTAGGTGCATTAAATTCTATAAGTTATCACAACAATCCATAAAATTACTGCATGGTACCATTATTATACAACAGCAGTTATTTCTTTATCTTTGCAATTTGGTTAAAACCAATTTTGTGCAATAATGTAAAAGAAAAATTGCTCATTTCCAGCCATGTTTTCTATACAATAATTCTATTCTCCTCTTGAGCTGCTCTGAAATTTGACAAAGCATGTGTATCAGGAATCTCTTCAAGTTATTAGCCAACTCCAGTCAGACGCGAGGAATTTCTGAAAGTTGTTAACCAGCGTCTGTCAGACATACATTGATTGAGCCAAGGCACACAAAAACAAATTTAGGAGATTTTGAAATGTATCGCAACTTTCATCGCTTTAAGCACTGGTGGTATAGTTGGTTTTATCCAAAATATTTCTAAAGCGAATCCCAGGATGATTGCACAACAAGTTTGTGAACAAGAAAGGTTTTGTTAAGTCTTTAGGAAAGTGCAGGCTGATCTGGAGCTTCTCTGATTCCAAAATGCTGAAGGTTAGCTATCATATTACATGCTTCAAATTACATGTATTACCATGTCAATACTCTGATTTATATCCCTTGGTCTTGGTCTGCAATATTTTGTGCAGATGGCTTAACCATACATTCATGTTTATTGGCCTTGATACAAAGAGAAGGCAAGGCCGAAATCAAGGACATTATTTTTACCATAATGGGCCATGACTTGTCCAAAGATATTGTATACAAAATGTGTAGGTCACAATTTGTTTACCCTTGAAAACTTCTTGAGTGAATGAGTGAGTTATCATTGGCCAATCAAGAGTATGGACTGTAAGTCCATTGCATGTTTCGACACTTCCAAAGAAAAAACATCTTGAAAGAAGGACAAAGTGTAGAGACTATAAGTGAAAGAACAATTATTGAATAAAGTTTTCAAAAATTGTCTGCTGCAGAGGCATCACAAAACATCTGTATGTGGGAACGGGTTAAAAGTTGCCTTTGCAAAAAAGAAGATGCTGATTTGTATCAGCAGCTTTGCTGGTTGCAAGAAAGCCAATGGTATCAAATGAAGCTCACAACATGGCTGATTTTTAGATGTTGATTCTATAGCATAAAAGTTAAGAATTTCAAGGGTAGTTAAACCACAGACATATTCTATATTTATATTGCATTGCAATGTTTTATTGCCCATTTTCCAAGTCTTTCTATCCAAAATGATTGAACAGGTACTTTCTTTTCTTGGCATCTTGGAAGATATAAAGCAGACAGTTAGATCACATAATTAATTTTTAAAGAAAATTCTTTGAATATACTGTCCAACATTTTTAGAAAAACTTACATAAAATATATATCCTGAAGCGTGTTTTCAATATTGAAAGATCCTAAGCATTTATCAAATATTATCAAGATTTGTATGTTACAATTGATTGAGTTAATGATAACATAAGGGACACATGAAGATTAGATAAAGACGTAACAGAAATCTCAATAACACTTTAAAAAGTATTCAATATTGCATAATGAATGAATGTTATGACGTTTTATGGTGCATAGACAGTTTATTTCATATACCACACGTATCAAATTAAAAGTGAGAAGTAAATTTATTAAAAAATCAAATATATTAGTTTTAAAATAAGATGAACTTAATTATTAAAATTCTGTCTTTATTAATTGGTTTTCTCAGTTGGAACATTAAATATTTGTGTTGTTGCTTTCTTATTCATTTGTGCTTAATACACTGAAAACTGATGTGCCTTTTGTTGATTGAATGAAATAAAGCTATAAGCTTATAATGCATTAAATGTGTATGCATTGTGGAATAATTTATAGAATAAATCACAGATTTTGTTTAAGTTTTGATGAAACACCACGACTTAAAATTAATTTAAAGCCTAGCCGTTGTCGTAATATGTCCTCTCATTAGAATGTGTTTTTACTCTGACTTAAAATGCATCTGAAGACAAAGCATTGTATGTATAGGAGAAACTGGTTCTGATAAGCAATTTATCATTTTCACACTGCATTTCAGATTCTGTCCCATTGTTGTACAATACTTTACTCAGAATTCTATATTTGTTCTGTACCTTTCAAAAAGAAAGAATTTGCATTTTCAGTAAATGGGTTAAAAGAACCATAAGGAGATGAGAAGACACAAATACTTTTTGACACCTTAGCATCATACCCCTTTTAAAAACAATGTGGGAAAAGAAGAAATTTATCAATCTAAACAGTATCTCCAGCAATGTTTTCAACTCTTTCAAAATGCTAAATTCCAATTATCCAGATCATAAATATTTTTCCTCAGAATTTTTCAAAGCAGTTGATTCCTAAAATATAATGTCAAGGCTACATTATGTTTGGTACACATTCACAATGAGTAACAAAGTATGTACAAGGAAATCCTAATTTTGCTTTTTTATAGGGACATCCGTACCTTAGTGGAGCACCAACCCCAACCTCAGGGGTAGCATTTAATCCTTATTTGAACACCAGTATGCCTACACTAGCTGCAATGAACGGTGGAGTCCAGATGAATGGGGATTCCCAGTCCTTGATGTCCCAACATCATCCTGGTGTCATTCCAACAGCTGTTAATCCAGGATCCGCAAAAATGCAGCGACCAGATAGATTAGAGGTAGGTGACCTTTGGGTTGCTATGGTAACAAATATATTTTCATTGAGGATTTTGATGTATTCCAAAGAAGTTGCTTTTACGAAATGTACTTATCTTTCAAAACTGCTATAAAACATAATTTGAAACATATAAAAATTTAGGTTACTATAGCAATTCCATATATACGGATTCCTGAAGGTGTAATGATTTATATTGATTCAGGCTACCAACACATTGTGGAAACTAGTCTGCACACATATAAGAGTTTTTGGACACACTGATGAGATGGCTTTAAATGTGCCATTTCATCACCTACTTTATAGTGGTAGGGGCATAAAAAGAAGAAGAAAGGAACATTGACATAGTGTTGCCATAGTTACCACAGTGTGTCAAGGTTACTATTATTTACTCTCTGCTGGTGACATGACCATGTTATTGATGGACATTGTGCTAAGCTGTCCAGATGCTTTTTTCTAGATTTCTCTACAAAAATCACTTGATCAAATCTGTGATTTGTAGTTTAGTATAAAGTAGGCTTTTTAAAATGATGTTTGGCATTGTACCTTGTTGTTGATTTTTTGTCTCTTTACACTATGCAGACACCTTCAAAACATAGAAACAGGAGAAATTGTTTAATATTAGCATTTCCCCCCTTTCCTACAATGCTTTTGACTGACTGTCAATAGTATAAAAACTATTCTTGCCAGCTTTCAGAAGCTACAATTTTTCTTTTTGTGTTTTCAAAGCAGGCACCTCTCAAAATATCACATGAGGTAAATGGTTAATATTATAACCTTTTTACATAGTTTTCTGTTGGCCCAGTTAAAAAGACTGAAAAGAAAGACTGTTCAAATTACTGATTAATTCTAAGTATTGTTCCTAGACAAAGAATGCAAACTTATATTTGTTATTTTTTCATTCTAAATCTTCCTGAAATGGAATACATTGAAAGCATCATTAAAGTTCATTAAATTGTGATGATTATGTGATAAAGGTCAATCAATGTCAAGCATCATTAGAAATGTGGTATAATGCACTCTGTATTTAAATGAAACTCTTCCTTTTTAAACAGCTTTTCCCACACTCTTCTCCTTCTACTTTACCTCTTTTATTCCATTTCCATAACAAAGTACTGGATTGCAATAATCGTTATGTCCTATGATATGAACTATTTAATTTGTGAATTACACAGAAAGCTCAATGTTATATAAATAAACAAGTATATTTTCTATTAAGCAAATGGAGAAGATTAATAGTAGGGAATAGAACAATAGACCATCTTCTAGCTATAGGGTTGTTGTCTAGGTGCTTTCAATAATAGAAATAGGGATAAAAGAACACAATCTTAATAATAGGAAGAGGATATTTGGCCTGAAATAAGTGTATAATTGGTCCTTAGAATTTAAAGGGAGAGGACCATGAATGGTAGGAAAAGAACAGTGGGTTCCCAATAGATGGGGAGATAACAGTGGGTCTCCAAGTATTCGGACTAAAACAGAGCCCAAATGTTATGGGAGAGAAAAAAGTGGGTCCCTTATAATAATAGGGATAAAAGTTGATCTCCAAATGGTAGGATGAGAACAGTTGCTCCCACAATGGTAAGGAAAGACAACTGGCTAACCCAATGGTAGGTGAGAGAACAGTAGCTGCCCCATTGGAAGGCAGAAAGAAGTTGATCACCTAATATTAGGGAAGAGAAAATTGGGTCCCTAAATGATAGGGGACAGAGCAGTGGCTCCCTCAATGGTAGGTGATAAAATAGTTGTTCACCCAATATAAATCAAGAGAACAATGTGTCTCTCTATATAAGGGAAGAAAACAGCAGCTCCTGAATGGTTGGGAAGAGACTCACAAAGGGGAGAAGAAAAATGTACCCAATAGTAGGGAAAGTGAACTTGATTCCACAATGGTAGGGAAAGAGAACTTGATTCCCCAATGGTAGGGAAAGAGAACATAATTCCCCAATTGTAAGGAGAGAGAACTTGAATAGCCAATGGTAGGGAAAGAGAACTAAGTCTTGATTCCCCAATTGTAAAGAAAGAAGAACTTGAATCTCCAATGGTAGGAAAAGAACAGTTTTACCCAAATGGGAGTGTAGATAACTGGGTTCCCCAATTTTAGGGAAAGAGAACAGAATACAAGTAAGACAAGAACTTAAAGTCCATCTGTTAGTATTATTGGGTCCCAAAACACGCAAGCCATAGAAGCTGAGCATATCTTCAGCATACTTTATATGCGTGAAAACATACATAGCAATTGGAAATATGAGTTTTAATGAATAATTATACACTTCTTAGTTGACATTACTTAAGGTTCATAAGTTACAAATGTTTTGACCAAATACTTGGCATGGATATTTTAAATTGACTGAATGGTGTGGCACCATTCAGAATGTATTGGTAGTACATAAAGACGGCTTTCTATGTAAATGTTAACAACTGCTAGCTCAACTTAGCTACCATAGAAATTAATGCTAATATAGGTAGGATACACAGAAATACATTATGACAATAGTCCATTGTTGTCACACAATGCTGGGATATGACGTAACATTTATATGCTTTATTATTTAATGTAATTGCTAAACTACATATAAGTAGACAGTGAAGACTGACTGATGAGACCATGCTTATGCAGCCTTGCCAGTGTCTTAACTGTTCACACATTTCATGAGACAATTTTGCTAGATGTAGCTCAGATTTTAAACAAGTTCAATAATTGTGCTTCTTTGCATGAGAACATAGGCGGGATTGTGTCTATCCAGCATTAATGATATCAATACGCTAATGTTTTTGTATATATCGCTCGACTTAATATACGGTTGCTCTAATATTTATAAATATTGCTATATAAAGCTATATATATATGGCCGGAAGATCCATGCAGAGGCTTATTGCACTGCTTGTGCCTTGTATATGAAAGCTTAGACATAGAATTTTTACCACTGCACACTTTATCCCGTACAAATAGGTATGCAGATTCTCTCATTGTTTAACGTCTTCTGCGTAAATCTGAAAGTTGTGCTATATATAATTGATTGTCACATGCTTATTAATCAATCCAAACTAAATTCTTTATGATTTGAAATAAATCCAATTTCTTATAAAAAATAAATTAATTATGAATATGAAAAAAAGAAGTATAAGATACTCGTTTTACTTATTGTTGTAAAATTCGAAATCCAGTTTAATACTAAAATTCTCAACATAATACTGGTAGTTCTTACAAACTTTAGAATTAAAACCTAAAAAAATCAATTTAAAGTAACGTATTAAATTGAACAAATAAAGCAATTTGTGCATTAACCTCTTTCCGACATGCTGTCATATTTGGATGCTTCTGTAGCAGACACTTTTTGCCACAATGTTTTAACCCTTTCCCTCATATAGATGCTTTCTGACGCCTCTGCAGCAGACAGCTTTTTGAAAACATAGTGACAAAAGAAGAAATTGCTCAAAACGAGCAATTTCTCCTTTTGCCACAATGTTTTCCACTTTTAGTCATAGGGTTATCCATTCAATTATAGAAATTTTCTACTTTTTGACAAAATATGTTCAAAGTCGTCTGCTGCAGAATTGTCGTATGAGGGAAAGGGTTAAACTCCAATAATTACCTTTCATTTAGAGATTTTCCATATTTTAGCCAAGATTTTGTCAAAGTTGTCAGCTGAAGAATTGTTGGTTGTGGGAAAGGGTTGAATGCTTATAAATGTAAATTCAAAAGCAGCACAATCTTACACATTAATCCCCTCCTTCCTGTTTAACCCTTTCCCTCATACGACAATTCTGCAGCAAACGACTTTGAACATATTTTGTCAAAAAATAGAAAATCTCTTTAATTAATGGATGACCTATGACTAAAAGTGGAAAACATTGTGACAAAAGGAGAAATTGCACGTTTTGTGCAATTTCTTCTTTTGTTACTATGTTTTCATTTAGCCGTCTGCTGCAGAGGCGTCAGAAAGCGTCTATATGAGGGAAAGGGATAAGGGCAAGTAGTAATTTTAATGTTCTGTAATGGAAGAAATGTCTATAATTTGTCCGCTGTGTTCTCATGATTATTTATAAGTTCACAATGCTTGAAATCTGTTTGACCCTTTCCAACATACAGACACTTTCGTACACCTGCAGCAGACGACTTTTGAAAGAATGTGGTAAAAGGACAATTTGCCCAAATTGAGTAATTTCTCTTTTTGTCACAAAGTTTTCAATTCTATTTAATAGTTGAACACTTATTTATTGAGATTTTTCAGGTTTGTGTCAATATGTTTTCAAATTCGTCGGCTGGAGATTTGTTATATATGGGAAAGGGTTAACGCTGTTTATTTAACTTTTTGAAATATCTCTCTAGGCAAACTATAAAAATGCAAATTTTTATTAAATCCCTGACTTTAGATGTTTCCAAATTTAACTCGTCTGAAGACAAAGGGAAATTTTTGAAAATGTTTCTAAATTTTGAGATTGAGAAAAAAACCTTTCTGACAACAGTTGTTTACAGTAAAATATAACTAAAATAGGTTATGGGGGAAAACCTTTTTGTGAGATAGTTTTCAGGAATCCCTGACAACAATTGACAGTTATAGTAGACGGCTGAGTCACCAATGGGCAACAGGGCATGTTGAATCAGAAAATACCAATTGCCCCACTGGGAACCCGTTGACAATTGAGCCATCATTATGGGATTTGAAAACACATTTAGAAATTGCTCTCCAACACAAATGCTATGACCATTAATGTCATTATCTCGACTGGGGATGACAAATATGGCTTTTTTTTCCTACTGTCAAAAGCAATTGCCCATAATGACTTTGGTGTGTGTAGAATGTAATTTGTCATTGATAAATCCAGCTCTGAAAGGTAGAAAATAGAAAGATGGGCGAGGTGATGCCACACTGTCTGACTGATAAGACCCCATTGGCACGCTAGGTATCAAGAGGCAATCAGACTTCCTCATTAATCGACTATGATAACATGGGTCAGTTTACAAACCCTTATTTTTTATAGACAATAAAGTTAACATGAGGGTTGAAAATGCAATTAATAATGTAGTTATAATATTTAAACAATATAATAATGAAATTAACAAGAGAAGATTGTTGGATTTAGATCCATTATTTTAACCAGCCAATTTGAAGGGGATAACAGATCAAAAGCATCCTAATGAAAAGGATATTAGAACATTTCCGTTTATTCTTTTACTAATATTAAGTATTTTCAAAATTTGTATGCTATTATTGCTATATTTGACTTCAGAAATAGGTTTCATTTAATAAGATGCAATTTTACTGTATCATTTGTTATACAAATTAATCATACAAATTAACCGAAGTTACTTGGAATATATTTCTTTAGATTAATTAAGCAATTTGAAAATAATTCATTCAATTCATACAGTTACATATTCATCTCCTATTTGTAATTCCATATGAACTAACAGAAGACAGCCTGATGGAATGATTCTGGAATTATGGCTGTTAAAGGAAGCCCTAAGGGAGATGCTATGCTTATGAGTCAACATTGATTACAGATGGGTGACATTTATCCCTTTCCAACATGCAGACGCGTTCTAGCATTTTTAAATGTTTCATATTGTTGTCAATAAATTGATGCAAAAATTTTGAAAAGAAATTGCTGAAATATATAGAATTAAAAACATTTTAGGAAAAGTATGATTTTATAAACTGTTATAATTATGCAATTTCTCTTTTCCTTAATCCGTGTAAAAGTTTTCTGCTGCAGAAGAATCAATTATTGTCTATATCAGGGAATGGGTTAATGTAATAACTTTAGAAAAATACAAAATATAAAATATTCCCGGTTGGTTTGGTGTTTTCAAACTCTTTCTCTTTCGCAAAAAATATCAAAATTATTAAAAGTTGGATTCCTAAGCAAAACGTTGTGGGAAAACAGAAAAATGGATTTGCATGATATTATTTGCCCTAATATATTTCTCACAGACAGTCGTTTTCGAATTAAAGATTAATAAAATTCTATTTTATCTATGTCGTTACTTTTCATATAAAATTTTCTATGTATGATACTTTAAGTGCTATATTTGTCACAAACAGGAAGATCAGAAAAGCAGCAGCTTTAATCCCCAATATTTCCTACAGATTTCTCTAGAACGACTGTGTATCTGTTTTCAGAATCAATTATTAACATCGTGTTACAGCATTTACTTGGTTAAGGGAGTTAGATTAACAAGTAGAAAGAACTAGTTGATATGCAAGAAAGATTTTTTTTGCCAGGCATATTCACTGTCACATATTATTATATACACTGTTTGATTTTACCCGTTAGCAGTCACTCTATCCTCCCTGGGTACTCTTTGTACTTTGATTTTAATTCCTTTTTGACCTTCACTCTCTTCTACATAACCCTTTTGTCTTTCCTTTCCTTTTTTTCTTTCGTCACAGGTATGTCGTGAGTTTCAGAGGGGCTCCTGCACCCGACAACCTAGTGAGTGTCGGTACGCACATCCGCCCGACAATGTTACAGTAGACACAAATGAGAATTGTGTCACTGTTTGTATGGATTACATAAAAGGGAAATGTACACGGGATTCGTGTCGATATTTTCACCCTCCACCTCACCTACAAGCGCAAATAAAGGCCTGTCAGCAAAGAGCTAACGCCGCAGCTGCCGCGCAGGCTCAAGCCTTGGTAGGGTATCTGACCACTCCATCATGTCATTACCCCACCCATCCTGCTTTCATTTCTTCTGACTTACTCTGTGCTCTATCTCTCGAATTGGTCTCTGTATCCACACCAACTATTATACGGAAATTTGACAAAATACAGAATTTGTTATTCAGATTAGTGTAGAATTTTCTCATAGATAAGCTAAGTTATTTGAAATACTATTTCATTGATGAATTAGTTACGACAACGTTGCTCTTTCGGTTTGATATTTCGCAATTTGAAATGTACAAAAGCAACAAAGATACAATATTATCACTGGCTTTATTCCGCGCAAATAACATCCACCTAGCCAATGAAAAATAGACCTTCCAGACTTTGGGAAACCAGTATCACTCTAAATCAGTCTGCACATAAGTGCATTCTGAATAGGGTCTCTGCTTTTCATCATTCAGTTGTTCAAATATTCTAGGAGAAACTTAAGCATAGATGTGAACAAGGTGATGTTTTACTTGTCATCTGTTCCGAGACGCCATTAAACATCTAATATTTTTGGTGACATTGGCTTTTAAAGCCTCTGATGAAAATTGTAAAATATCTGGAAAAGGAGCTGCAGTATTTGGTTGTTGAAATCATTTTGGCAAATTGAAATGTTGCAACTTGTCTGCTCCAATGGTGTCTTGGGCATCTAGATGATGGAAAGGGAGTGTTAATGTAAAAGAAGGGAAATGTCTGTTTTCATCTGGTGGGTTTCACACAATGTAGATAAGTCTGTGGGATCTTCCCATTGGTTTGATAGAAGGAAAATCATTGTATAATTTGTTGGTGGATACAGAGACCTCTACTGGCAATGTTCAAGGAGCCCCAGCAAACGTATTCAATGTTATACCAAGGGCTTGGCGTGAGATGGTTGTAACTAAAAACCTAGTTTCAAAACCCTGGTTTAGGGGCAATTTTGACCCCTTGTAAACAATGCAAATTTAGTTGCCATTGCTCAGAACGACCAATGGCACCTAACTTTCCATTGTTTACCAAGAAAAATGATTTAACGCTTATAAAGAGTTTATGGCGAGGGGATTAACCTTGGTAAAAAAATACCAATTTGAGTTACAACCGTTTCACGCCAAGCCCTCGATACGATACACAATTGGCCTTCTGCAATAGGATTTTTATCTTTATAACTTTAAAAGGGAATTGAAAGATCAGAGAATTAATGTTACTACAAAACAAGCCAATATGATTGGCTACCACATAACATAATACTCATGTTTAAATCCAAGTATGTATTATAACAATATTTACAAGGACTGACAAGTCATTGTGACATGTTCAATTAAACATCAGTTGGCCAAAATTGTGTGTCACTTTGGGAAAGATGTTATGTTGAGTACTGGTAATGGATATTTCCAAGAATGGTTAAAAAAAGGTGTGTTGGGTAATAAATCTCAGGTTTAGGTAACATTTATATGAGGCCAGAATCATATTCATATTCATATTGAAATTCTTGAACATTGCCATCAAAGCTTTCATTAATATATCAGAACATGTAGTTTGGAAATGAAATTTCATGCTAGTTTAAAATGCCACTCATATCGGGACAATAGTCAGAAACATCAACAACCATTTTATTAGTGTTTTTCATATTAACATAATGTTATTATTAATAAAGAAGAAATCCTATGACAACATTTTATAATAGAGTTTCAAGCTACTATAATTGATGTTTTGCTTGATGTTTCATTGTAAAAATCTGGACAGACTAGGCAATGTGGTCTAGGAGATTTTATATAGCTTTTTATGAGAAATTTCTACTAGCCCTCTTTTTTTCCTTCATGTTTTCTGTCTGGAAATCAAGACTTTGAAAATAGTAGTAATGGCTGCCCACCTTGGCGCTCAGGGTTGCGGCTTTAGCATTACGACTGACTGGCTGGTGTCAGGATAAATGGACTTGTAGTACTGGTAACTTACCCAGGAAACGCCTTGATATAACTGACTGGCTGGTGTCAGGATAAATGGACCAGTATAGTACTGGTAGCTTACCCAGGAAACGCCGTGATATAACTGAAATATTGTTGGAAGTGGTGTTAAACACCATACAATCAATAGTCAGAAAATCATCTGCCGCAGATGTTTCATTATGTAGATTTATCAAATGTTTGGATAGTCATAAATTAAATTAATCTTGAAAAAACTTAAAACTAGCATAGCATACTTAATATTAGTTTTCATTGTTATTTCATACAATTTGATAATAAATAAGAACAAATATTGTGTTGCCTACCTGTAAGGTATGGAGTTAGTTAGGAAGCACTTCTCTGTTGTCCATTTGTCTGTCCATCACAGGAGAATGAAATAATACATGGAATTATTTTAAGTTGTCTCCCATAATCACTGTTCTTGTCCGGTCATTTTCCCACTTATTTTGTAAATGTACCAACTCCAAACTGGTTTTTGTAGGTAACTCGAGACCTGCAGATGGTACAATGCACAAGAATCATAACTCGAGTATATTCATGCTAGAGTTATATTCCTTTGTCAATGTTTCTTGTCTGGACATTTTCTTGCTTATAATCCAATTATCAACTTCAAACTTGGTATACATATATAGTTGCCTGCCGATGTGCAGTGCACCAAACTGATAACTCGAGCATGGGTTTACCAACCTTTGTCACGTTTCTTGTTCTGCCATTTACACAACTTCCTGTAGGTCACACATGTGTTCCTTGGAACGCTCCGGTTACTTATTTCAATTACAGAAAATTAAAACCATTTCCAAATGAATTGTTCTGAATCTGCTCTCCTCTCATCAAAGAATGCATCTTTGAATTTATGTGTACACAGATGATAATAGAGAATACACTCGATGATGAAAGCACAGATTGTGCAATATATGATTGGACTACAACCACAAATGGTCAAATGGTCAATTTCAGAAATGCTCTACAAATATTGCTCTCATAGAAGAATCTGTGCAAAAAAAATGTCAGTTTAGTGTGCCAATAATTGGTCATCTAATTCATGAATGTTAGAAGTTTTTATTTAAACATGTATAAATATATTCAAGGATGCATTCTGTTTTCATCAATTCACCTAGTTTTATTCCTATTTCTGCTTAGTAGTTTCTTTTTCTTCTGTACGCTTTTTTTTTAATACCAAAAGTATCTTGAAGCATAGATCTCAACTTACTTTCGGTAAAATGCAGCACATTTTTATTTTCTTTGAAAAAATTTAATTTTTTTTTCTTTGTTTCATTTCCATGTGAAACATTATCATTGAAAGTCAAAATAAACAATATCAGGGCCACTTCGTTTACCCCATATTATGAGCCATCAATGTTTAATGCTCAGGAAAACTTTCTTGCATCTTTTGCTTTGGCACTATGAATTAATTTATTTATTCATTACAAATGAACCAGACATAATGTACACATGTCTGACACAAAATTTCCGTTCTGTCATATACATTTATTTAATGACCTGCATGTGTGCTGCATCAGCTTGTTTTAGTTATTTAGTAATGCTTAACTGGGTTATGCTATTTGACCATTCTGTGTTGAGTTTTAACAGTTTTCTTCTAAACTCTAGTTCTGTTGAATTCATTTCTTTTGTACTGTTTATTATCAAACTATTTATCTGTTTGGCAAATGCCGAATTACTTTCATCTTTTATAAACAGAAATCTTGTGAAACGAAAGATTCAATTAAGGCTTGTTTATTAAAATAAGAAGAAACAACTTTTCTACAGTTTTTGTACTGATGTTAAATGTTGGTTGACATGAAGGTATAACACAGTTGTAGTTTCCTTTAGTTATTTTTTTATGCACACAGCTTACTGCTTTTCCCGCGGCTTTCGGTTGCAATATTAAACAATTAAAACAGTTACCCCTATGACTCGTACATATGATATGAATTTTCTTAAGTTAACCATTTCCCGCTTGCAGACACGTTTTGAAACTATCTTTAGCTGACAACTTTTGAAAAACATTTGTTTATGTTTGTCAAGATGTTTTTTTAAGTCGTCTGCTGCAAATGCCTCAAGCTGTTTCTGGAAGTGGAAGTGGGATCTGTAATGATATAACGCAACAAAAATGTTGCCAATATTCAAATACGAAGCAATTTCTGGCTTCAGTGAACAATTAATTTTCAGAGAGTCGATTCAGGTCAAACATATGAGTTGGAGGGTCGAAATTATATATGAGTCGTGCTCTACAAAACCAACTTAATGGCATCTGTGATAAATAAAAATCCAGATCAACTTGTGCATATGCACAGTTCACTTTTTCTTTGCACGGTTTGCCAATTAGGCACAGAGAGTTTAACCCTTTCCCTCATACGACAATTCTGCAGCAGACGACTTTGAACGTATTTTGTCAAAACATAGAAAATCTCCATAATTGAATGGATAACCTATGACAAAAAGTGTAAAACATTGTGGAAAAAGGAGAAATTGCACGTTTTGTGCAATTTCTACTTTTGTCACTATGTTTTCAAAAAGCCGTCTGCTGCAGAGGCGTCAGAAAGTGTCTATATGAGGGAAAGGGTTAAAGATACTTCTTACAAATTTTGCACATTTGTGGCAGATTTTATGGAAGCATTAGCAGATGTTTATCAAATATGCAAAGCTTGGTTATTCCTAGAGCACAACTTGTTTAGCCATTTAATGCTAACTCAACACTTTATTAAATACTTTCAAAAATTTGCATTTTGATGCAGAATGTGCACCATGGAAGGTTTTATAAGTCAATCTTTACATTATGTAATTGCTTCAGACTTTCTTAACCCTTTCCCACATACAACAATTCTGCAGCAGATAACTTTGAAATCATCTAGACAAAAATGTGGGAATATACTATAATTGAATGTTTTACTATTATATAGAGTTGAAAACATGGTTGCAAAAGGAGAAAATGTACTCATAAAACACAATTTCTCCAATTGCTGCAATGTTTTCAAAAGTTGTCCGCTGCAGAGTCATCAGAAAGCTTCTCACTGTATGTGGGAGAGGGTTTACCCAACTGGTGGAAGGTTCTTTACTATACTTTGTATAACCGGTTAGACAGACTGCTGCTCTTTGTTCACCTTTACCTTGTAGTGTAATCCTAGATTAGCCTGTAGATGTCTTCCTTAGCCTATCTTGACCCTTGACCTACTGCCACTTGCTTTTTCTAATTCGACCCACGAAACACGTGTACATCAGATCAGTAATTTATAAGTGTCATAAAAAACAGGATAATTGATCCAAATCCTACTCATGATTAATGCTACTGATTTAGTAATGGTGTTTGTAATTTACTAAACCAGTTGTATTTTTTGTTGGTACTTTTATTATTAAATCCTGTGGATGGGATGGGACCCAGGGGGCTGTTGTTAAGGATGATCTCAAGGTCGTTCTTGTGACCCAAAAGCATGGTCAGATGATTTTTTTTTTATATTGCAATGTGTGATTGGTAGTTTTGAAATCGACAGCCTAAAGTGACTGTGCTTTACACATTTGTTGAATATCATGTACTTTTTATACATCTGTTGATATCATGTATTTTAATCACTATTATATTGCTTGTAATTTATTATACTCAGTTTCTGAAGATACATCAGGGAATATATCTATCTTTACCCCTTTGCCTTGTTCGCTATATTAGATTCCTTTGACATTGAACCCCCTTTCAGCTAACAGAACATTGTGGGAAATGGTGAATTGCTTTTGTGTAGAGTATTCTTACCCTTTCCCATAATTTGAACACAGTCCTTTAATCGGGAACAGACAACATATTGATATAGTCGTGAAAAGTCTATACATCAATATATATTCACTAAAAATAGTCAAAGAACATAGTGGCCAAAGTTGAAATTGCTCTTTATGAGCAAAGTCTACTTTTGCTGCAATGTTTTCAGCAGTGGTCTGCTGCAGATGCATCAAAATTTAACTAAAAGAGTTAATGAATTGTGATCTTGAAGGCCATCAACAGGGGTAAAAGAATTAGTTTTGAAATATCTTTTAAAAAATTCCCGGATGTAATTTCTTTGTTTTTTATGTCTAAGCTTATGCTTGTCTTAGTTTTCTCTTAGAGAACGCTAATCTTGTATGGAACAGCTTAATATATCCGCAGGGACCTCTCACACACAGTTAAGTATCTATTTCCCTCACCATAACAAGAAAACAAAGGCATTCCAAATGATGTACTTCCTGGATGCATGGTGTCATGTGACCAGCAGAGCAGAATAAAGAGATTGCAATGATGGAATAAAAAAATAAAAAAATATTTAATGTTCTTTTTACTACAAAGATGGCAAAGAAGACAAAAGAAGAAATTAAACAAACTTTTTTTTCTTCCAGGTTTTTCCCCCCCTCCCTCTCTGTTGAAAGTTTATGTTTCAGAAGATTTAATCTGAATGAATAAACTGGTTTCAATAAATATTAATTCTGCACTTTTCTTTGGACAAAATTGATCCATCACTGATCTGTTGAAACCTTGTCACCAGTAAACCTAAAGCATCACACCTTGTGTATTTGTGAAGAAAAAACCTCCTACATGAAAATTCTTGTGAGGCTTGCCTTGCCAAACTGTGGCTGTCATCCTAATATTGAAGCATCTCTCATTTGAATTCTTACTCTTTTATCTCTTGAGTGCTTTTGAAACTATTGGCCTTTTAACAGGCTTCTTTTCCAACTTAATTTTGTTCCAATCATTGCCAAGGACGGCGGCATGTTTCAGTTTTGTCTTCAAGCTTTATTTATGATAATATCTTGAACAAGCCAACAGCAAAGTAAAGGAATCCCCATTATATTCATGACAGTTAATCTTTGCCGACAGACAACAAATTTGCCGCAGACAGCTTCAAAAACATCTTGGCAAATATATCGAAAATCTCTGTAAAAGAAAGTTTTATCATTGAAAAGACTTGAAAACAATGTGGCAATAGGAGAAATTGCTCTTTGTGAGCAATTTCACCCTTTGTCTCAATGTTTTCAAAATTTGTTTGCTGCAGAGGCATCAAATTGCGTCTGTATGCAGCTGCTTCTGATCAATATGCAGTTTTCAGTAAATTGTGTCTGCACTTGGTTACTAAATGGATGACTTTCCATTCTTGATACATCTACAATCTCCGTCAAAAGCTTCCCCATATTACTTCCAGATAGTGTAGAAATAGACTGGTGTTAGTGTTTTTAAAACAGTGTCTAAATAGGAGCTACAGGAATCTTTTGCCATTTACCTGATATTATTGTTTATGATTTGTCTACTTTAACCCTGTCCTACATACAACAATTCTGCAGCAGACGACTTTGAAAACATCTTAACAAAAAAACAACAGAAAAGCTATAATTAATTACTAAAAAGAGTTGAAAAAATTGTAGCAAAAGAAGAAATTGCTTGTTTTGAGCAATTTCTTATTTTGTCACAGTGTTTTCAAAAGTTATCTGCTGCAGAGGCGTCAGAAAGCGTCTATATGTGGTAAAGGGTAAAAAAACATCCAAGCATTGAACAATTTCTACTACTTCAAACTTGAGAACAAGTATGGGTGAATTTATTCTTTGCCAATATTTGTTATCTGTGTCTGAATTTCATTTCTAGATGTTTCTATGCCCTTGACCTCATGCAGAAAACCTTTGAAGCCTAATACAGCAGACAACTTCTCTAGAACATTGTGGGAATTGTAAACATTACTGTAAAGGGGAAGTTTGTCATTTTTCCAAAATGTTTTAAAACATTTTCCTCTCTCATAGGCTTTCAAAGCAGACATGTCTGTACCCTTTCCGGCATACAAAAAATTGCAGTAGACAACTTGGAAAATAATGAGTCAAATATATGGAAACTCTAAAATGAAAGAACACTTATTAAATTAAGTTGAAAGCATTGTGGCAATGTTTTCCAAAGTTGTCTGCTGCAGATGCCTCAAAATGAGTGTAAGTAGGGACAGGGTTGAAGTATCATATTTGGTAAATGGTTGAAGGTTTGCGAGACTGACTGGTTTAGGCACTTGACATTGGCCCCTACTGGACCAATGAATGCTAGAAATGTTTACTTGCTAGTTCAGTTGTCTAACATTGTGGGGAAATATAACCAATACGTTGCTGTTTGGCTTGTTTAGATTTTATACCAGAATATAACCACCTTTACAGAGACTGCCAAATCCAGAACTATATCAAAATACTTGACAATCTTTGGTATACTTGTAAACTTAGTTCAGTTTATGGATGGATTAAACATTTTATATGCATGTTGGATTGAACATTTTTTACCGATGGTGCTATTTTATTTTATTTTCATCACTACCACTACCCATCATGCCTTGTGCTGTGCTTGCTGTTGTCATGTGCCGCCAATTCCCGCCAATTGCCAACTTTACGGCCAATCAAACGTCTCCTCGCCAATGTCGTACATTCGTACACCGTGCTCTGCTAATTAACAAATTAGCCACAAATGGTAGAGGTACTGACGGGAAAGAAACGCCCCCGTGACCCGAGCGAGGAATTAGTTCTGGTACTTGTCACCTTAAATTGTTTATCTTTTTTTAACATAGACATGTTATAGATTAAGGCGGGAATTGAAATTTGAAAATTTACAGGAGAAATGGGCCCTTGGAAATTATCAAATTAAAGAGACATGTAACTTCAAAAAGGTCGATTGAATTAACCGTATAAAAGCATAAAACTGTTTTGATACTTTTAAATTTTATCAAACAAATGTATGAAACTATAAATACACTGGGAGGGGTAAAATTCTATATTCCAGTTTTTATCTTTCGCTTTAATCTGTGCTTGCTTATTATATTTTGTTTACATTTTTAACATTTCGACGGAGAACTAGTATCTTAGTGTCTTATATTCAATTTATGTTCCCAGTCTCCCATGTATCTATCACATGTCTACAAAATAAACTACAACAAAAACACAAATATAAAATAATGCGAAAACTCTAGATAAGGGGAGATTTTAACCATTTCCCACATACAACAATTCTGCGGCAGACGACTTTGGAAATATTTTGGCCAATATAGGGAAAATCTGTATAAATGAAAGCTTAATGATTGAATGGAGATGAAAACGTATTGGCTAAAGGAGAAATTGCTCATTATGTGCTATTTCGACGTTTGTCACATTGTTTTCATGGTTCGTCTGCTACTGATGCGTCTACAAGTGGGAAAGAAGCCTGTATTTCTCATCCAAACTCTATGCTGTTGGCACTCATTAGAATTGTATCATTGAAACCATTCTGATCAGCACCTGCAGCAATAGAGGTGGACGTTAAACATGGGAAGTTACCTCCCTTTATCTAAATCCCTTAATGGTACAGTAACATGAGAAAACCCATCATGCTTTTCGCATGTAGATGTAGTCCGCTTAAGGAAAAAAATGATTGCACAGTCACATGACAACAATATTGTGTATAAACGTATTACGCTCTCTTTTTTCTGCTTGTAGATTTATTTCATTCTTTAATACAACACAACTTGTATATTGGTGACATGATTTTTTTTAACTCCAATTTCTGTGCGCAGCTTGGATAATATACTGGGGGTTGGCATAGTGTTTTTTATTTGTTGATAAAACTTTTGTTTCAGTGTTGACAATGTTTTAATACTGCAAATTGATGCAAGTTTGGATCAGGCTACATCAAATAGATTTGAACAGCTCTTCTCTCTCCCCCTCTCTCAGATCAGGTGGCGTCTGTAAGCCTAATTATATTGTTTGATGGAATGTGAAACTTATGGAAAAAATAAGTGATTTGCATGAATGTGTTGTTAAACATTAATTATTGGTGCCACAATGAGATAATTAAATAAAATCAATTAAACTGTAGGTCAATTAACTCTGAACCACATGCACTAAATCGGCAGGAAACCACTTTGAAAACATGTTTGAGGAAAAAATATGGAAAATCTCTCTTGATAATTTGAATTTGACATTTGAATAGAAAAAGATGTTGCTTAATATTAGCACTATCTACTTTTCTCACAATGTTTTTGAAAGTTGTCTGCTTCAGGTGCGTGAAAACGTGTTTCCTTCTTTTGGTCTGGACATATGGATCCAATGAAAATTCCAAGCTATATATTCAAAGAGTTAATAAACAGAAAAGTAGTTATTTTTAATCTGCTTAGGTTTAATTAATGGAATAAAAAGAGTTCCCTCCATTTTTCTGGCATATTGGGTAATAAAGAGCCTTGTACTTATGAACCTTTACTTATTCATGTAATTATATATATATGCTGGTTTGACAAACAAGGATGGGAGCTCATTGTTTGAAGTCAGTGATAGCCAGGTTTTTGTTGACATGCATGTTCCAGAATCCATTTGTGAAATATTGATATTAGCAATGATTATTTTGTTGGCTTTCAAATTTCTAGTGCTGGTTCTTGGTCTCCGGAAGTGATATCAAGTTTCCGAGCTGAGACTCTTTTGGCTTAAAGAACATTTTCCACCTACAGATATACTATGCCACCTCTAGTGTTTGTTCTAGCTGCAAACAGTGTTACTGCGTGATTTTAAATGTACTCAATGCAACGTCGTGGACAGTTTCACGCTATACTGCATGTTGGCTGATAATCGTGTAACAGAATTAGCTTGCGTAAAACTATTAGAGACTAAGATGTCATTATTGTTTTGGATTTTTACAAAACTGCTAGAATTTGCTTGTTTCTTGTCAAAAACTGTATACCCTTGGTAGCTTCTTTGGGGTGTACAAAATTCGCATATGAAAATTTCAGAAATGAAAGTGAAGATTATTGTTACTTTCGTTTTGCAGGAATTACAACCCTTTTGTGTCATGTGGTTTTGCAATTGTGTTTATTATACATTTATTTATATAAATTTCGAAAACTTGTTTTCTTTTCATTAAAGTGTCTATGTGATGAATTGGACTTTTCGTCCTAAAAATCGTCACATTTGACTTCTAGTTATTACAGAAATGTCTTGCTGTTTCTGACCAAAGCAATGGGCAACTTTTGATTCAGTCTGAAAGGAAGCAGAAAGACACAATGTTACTAGAATACTTTAACCAAAGAAAAAAATGACGATGGCAAACAATTTTTGAAGCGTCTGATAAAAGTGAAATATATGAGAGCAAACATGATGTTTTATTTTCATGCATTGACGAGTTATGATTTGAAAATTTTTTAATCATAACTTTTGAACCAAAAATCGAACCCTTATCATGCTGAATACTTGTCCGAAGATTTTCCATGAATATATGATGTAAACCTAGAAGGGCTTGTATTTGGGTCAGGACATCAAAAGTCTGATCTAGGATAAGTTTAAACCCTTCTATTTTTCGATACAGAATTGAAAACAATGGGAAAAGAAATAATTTTCTTGCTATTCTCCTTTAACCCTTTCCCTCATACAACAATTCTGCAGCAGACGACCGTGAACATATTTTGTCAAAAATTAGAAAATTATAATTGAATGGATAACCTATGACTAAAAGTGGAAAACATTGTGACAAAAGGAGAAATTACTCTAGCATTACCTCTTGTACAAGTTTGCATTTCACCAACCTAGGGCAAAGGTCAAGGTCACAGTGACAATTATAAATCTTTACAAAATGACATCATCACTGTAGCGATTTTATGTCTTATCCAATTGTTATGTAACTAAACACACATGTTCACCATCATCTCCTCTTGTATGAGTTTGTTTTGCACCAACCTAGGTCAAAAGTCAAGTGTAATTATTGTATGATTGCACAAAAAGTCGTCATCACTCGAGGGACTTTATTTCTGATTTGATTGTTACGAAACTTAAATCATATATTCACAAGCATCGTCTCTTATACAAATTATACAAGTTTGCATTCCACTGACCTAAGTCTACAGTCAAGGTCACAGTGACTATAATATGTTTTTTTTACAAATCTGTCATTGCTCTAGCACTTTCATTTGGGGATAGAATTCCTTAATACTCAATTCACTGGTCTAGCGTCAAGAGACCTTGGAGAGTTTCACATTTTACCGAGCTAGGTCAAGGTCACAGTGTCTATAATACTTCTGTATGAAAGGATTTAGTTGCTCTGGCACTTTTATTTGGGGACAGTATTCCTTCATTATAACTTCATCCACTGGTTGACTTCATAAACTGATTTATTTTCATGGACAGGTTTTCGTTTCACTGACCTAGGTCAAGGTCACAGTGGCTATGATACCTCTGTTCGAAATGACACGGCAATGGAATGGTATCGTTTGCCATGCACTTGTTTTGCTTAGATATTTTTAAAGCAAATACTCCTTCTGTTAGAGAGTGGGGACCAGAGTTCTATTCCCAGTCAAGTCAACCAAAGACCAAACAATGGTAGTAAAAATAGCTTCCCAACTTCTGAGAAATTTCTACTTTTGCCACAATGGTTTCAAAAGTCATATGCTGCAGACGTTTCAAATTTGTCTGCAATTGGGAAAGGGTTTAGCAATTCTAAAATTTCAGGTCAGAAATGGGAAGCATCAAAACATGGTAAAGCATGCCTGAAATAAGGAAATAAAGGCTCTCTTTCAAATAGAACGACTAGTTACCTGACAATTTAATTTTAGACACGTCCAATTTCAACCATTTATTGTTGAGACACAAGTAGAAAAATACGCTAAAACAAAAAGGAGAAATAGTTCACTATCAGCAAATTATCCTGTTTTGTTACATATGTTTCAAATGTACCTGCTGTATACATTTTAAAATGCATCTATCAAAAAGAGGTATATATGTTATAAGATTGGAATATCTTCAGCTTTGTATTAAGCGGGGTTTGCCGTTTGATTTTGTACAAAATTAGTGCAACATATTTATATATCTGAATAGTCGACTATGAAGCTATATTATTACACCTATTTTGCGAATGTTTAGTTTGGAATTTGTTCTAGAGCTAGCTAACTATACAACACAGTGATAGTAAGTTGAATTGGTCACTTATTTTGTCATAGGCTTGTTTAAAAAATATACCAAAAAGGTTGTTCCTTAGAAGTGTTCTTGAGAGAATTCAATTAAATCTGCACATTTGATATTCCATGTAAATAAATATTGGGTTCTACAAGAGTAGCCCATTTGAAAACTTGTATTCAAACTCAGGATCTCTGGTTAAGAGGGCAAATACTCTACCCTGCTGCTACCAAAGCTAGTAGAGTAGCATGGAAGTATACTAGCCACTTATGCAAATACCTAAAGGCTCATTGTCTATTTATTGAAAATTCCCCCTTCCATTTGAAGATTCGTCCTAGAACCCTTAAATTGCACGACTTACATCTTATATCTTACATCAATGGGTTATTTATGCTGAGTGCCAAGTAACGCAAGAATGGTTGAAATTGACTCTTTAAATTCTGTAACTTATGGAGTTAATGCTTTAGATTTGAACAATAGGCTACTTATATAAACATTGTTGAAAGGGGAACAGAAATTTGTCCTTTTTCTTGTCCATCTCAATATGATACATTAATTTGTCAAGTTTTCCAACGTTTTGGAAAATTGTATGAAAGGCAGAGATATAAGCGATTTCAGGTAGGTTTTGGTGTCGCTTGCCTTGGCATGGTGGCACTAAGGGTTCACTTCTCTGTCCGTCTCTCTGTTAAAACACAAATACATAACAGTTACAGTGCCTTCAGAACTGCTAGAGAAACTTGACCAGTATGAAACAACTATGACTGTGTGTGAAATAGATCAGCTAGATCTAGTTCAGTCCCAGCTCGACATTCATATCAAATCTGTAAAATATCAATGTCCGTGATAAAAATGATGTTGATGTATTCATGATTTTTGCAGTCTCAAATACCCGGTATGATGGGCCAATACAAACGTCTCGCCGTGCCCGATGCAAAAGGATTGCCGACAATGTATCAACCGATCTCGAATATATCGTACCAGCAAGCGCTCATGCAAATGCAGCCACAACAATACATACCGGTGTCATGTAAGTATTTGAACTGGTTTACCAGTTACGATTTCTTTTTGCATTGAGAACCATTTAGTTAAAAATTTCAGGAAGTCCATAAAGAGGTGGTACACGTCCAAGGTAAAGTCAAAGGAAAGTCAAAGTAATATTGAAAGACTTTATATTTAACCCTAATTATTAACCCATTCCCACATACAAGAAATCTGCAGCAAACCACTTTGAAATCATCTAGGGCAAAATATGGAAAACCTGTATAAATGACAGTATACAATGTCATGTATTGAATAGAGTTAAAACATTGGGGCAAAAGGAGAAATTGTTTCTTATAAGCCATTTCTCATGTTGCCATTATGTGTTTAAAAGTCTTCTGGTTCAGAGGCATCAAAATGTGTCTACATTGTGGGAAACGGTTAAACCTTTCCCTCATACGACAATTCTGCAGCAGATGACTTTGAACTTATTTTGTCAAAAAGTGGAAAATCTCTATAATTGAATGGATAACCGATGACAAAAAGTGGAAAACATAGTGGCAAAAGGTGAAATTGCACGTTTTGTGCAATTTCTTCTTTTGTCACTATGTTTTCAAAAAGCGTCAGAAAGCGTCTATATGAGGGAAAGGGTAAGGGAAGTTTTGCCTGATGAGATCTTCAACATGGCGATATTTATATTTAGTATGCACCCCAGAATCATGAACCGGGTGGCATAAGTCTTTGCCCAGTTGTGAATAATGCTGTCATATAAGCATGTGCTATACCATGTAACTAAACCATTCTAGTGATGCCAATATTGTTGATCTAGTGACCTTGACATTGATCTTTGGAAATTACAAAGTATAAATGAGGACAACATGAGGGATGATTGGTGAAATACAGGATGTTTTACTGAATTTATTTACTCGACAATATCAACCCTTGGACTGCTGGAACTGACCTCTGTGAAGCCTTTTCGCCAGTACAGAGCAAGGCCAGACGTTACATTTGTGCCATCTATACGGTCGGCTGCCTAGCTCATCAGTTTTATCTTCATACTTTCCTTAAATTGGCTATGGACTCTCCAAATGCAGAGTTAGACAAGTCCATTTTGAAAATTCAGCATTGAAAGGGTTAACCCAATCCAAAGCTTGATGTTATTATGAATGTATACATATATGTATCTTATAATTATTTAGGATTTGATTTGTTCGGATAAATGACTCGGTTAAATATTTGATGAAAACACATTGCTTATCTGATGGTCACTGAACTTGGTCCCACTGTTCATTGGGAAAGTCTCACAGCCAATTAACTCTTTCCCTCATACGACAATTCTGCAGCAGACGACTGAACGTATTTTGTCAAAAAATAGAAAATCTCTATAATTGAATGGATAACCTATGACAAAAAGTGGAAAACATTGTGGCAAAAGGAGAAATTGCACGTTTTGTGCAATTTCTTCTTTTGTCACTATTTTTTTCAAAACGCTGTCTGCTGCAGAGGCGTCAGTCAGAAAGCGTCTATAAGAGGGAAAGGGTTAATATCTCCCTAAGTCTCTTCCAGAGGTATATATTGCTCCTTATTTTGTGTACTTTTGTGGTTTATCTGCTGTCTTACTAGAGCAATCCTAGTCTTGTCTTCACCAAACTTGGTCTCAATGTTTCTTGGGTCAATGTCTTGCCTTATCTTGAATTAGGGCCAGATTTATGGAAAATTAGCTCATGTCCTCTCTCGAACTTGAGCAATCAATCCTTATCCAATCTTTGCTAAGCTTGGTCAAATCTGTATGGATATTTTATTTCGACCAAGTTGGTCTTCTAACCCCTCTTCTCAGACACTAGGGTGTCAGTTTTAATGAGTTTACCCTTTCCAACATGCAGACACATTTTGATGCATCTGCAGCAGACTACTTTATTATACATTGTGGCAAAAGAAGATTTTTAATGCTAATAATGAGCAATTCTGCCTTTTCCAACAATGTTTCAAAAAACCGCTCAATAGTAAACTTTTTAATAGAGATTTACCATATGTTTGTCAAGGTGTTTTAAAAGTAGTCTGTTGCAGATATTTTGTAAGTGGGAAACGGTTTATGGTTTTAGAAGATAACAGGAATGTCTGCCAGTTGAAATAGAACCTTTTGTTGTAATGAGGTTAGTTAATAAATGTTGCCATCTAAAGATTATTTCTGTTTTCCTCAAAAAGATGCATTTTGTAAATTAGGATTTATTGAAAGTTGTCAGTGTTTTTGAAGGAAGCACCTTTACATGTTTAGATAATGCATTCTATGAGGGTCTCTTTAAGTGAAGTGTCTTGTTTTAGAAATATTGCCATAAGTATTAATAAAGCTTTTGAAATATTGATGCCCCATTTCCTCTAAATAGCCTGTGACATGAAAATATCTGTTTTACATTAGCGATAACAACACTTGTTAGAGCGATGGGATGGTAAAACATATTAGCTTTATACTGTTTTATATCTGAGTAACTAGAGGTTATTGTTTTAATTGAAAAAGGGATTGTTTCATGAAATATCTATAAATTGAAGTACATGTATATGGCAATTAGCTTGATTAGAATTATCCGATGTCAGGACATTAATGACATACAAGCTGCTTCGAGCGATTTTGGGTCTTGATGAATCTGCGTCAAGTGAAAAAGCCCAGTGAGTCTGTACAGCCTGAAAGTGTTGGCTTCATTTTCCGAGTAAATGTTATAGAGTCCTAAATGCATCTTCTGACAAAAAATCAAAAAGTGTAGCCCCACTATTATAGATGATGTCAAAGCGAATATGACCCCAAAACACCAGATGCGGCTCATATGTAAAACACTGTTCTTGATATTCACAATTCCAAATGCCTTTATATATATATATTAATATACACACGTATATTAAGCATAAAAATATGCTGTCTTTCACGATCATCCCCTTGTTGTATTATTTTGTTCAATGTGTCATTTATTGCAGGTTTTGTACCATATAGAATTATCATTTATGTTAGAAGCAATTTAGTTGACCTATATTTTTGTTTAACCTGTAAATGTCTAGAGTATATATAGTTAGATATACAAAACTATATTTTTAGTTCATTAACATTTTATTTGCAATATTAACTCTTGCATTCATAGTCCTGACCTCTTTCCATCTTGAAAAAAGTAACAACAACATGAAAAAAACAACGGCTATGTGGAAAAAAAGGGCATTAATTGTGATGAGAAATGGGTTGAAGCAATGGTATTCCTCACGCATAAAACGTCCAGTAAAAATGGGTACCGGTATTTATTTTGTGGACTTTACATATTTTCACCATTTGAAAGATGTAACCTGAAAATTGTGAGACATTTCTTCAACGCTTTCCCACAATACAACAATTCTGCAGCATATGACTTTGAAAACATCTTTGACATAAAAATGGAAATTCTTTGTAAGCAAAAAGATAATTATGTAACCTGTGCTGTTTGTTTACTGAATAAAGATGGTAAGAAGGTTGGGAGTATGAGACACTAGTGTTACACAGTGGATTCTTCTTAATCACAAACCTGCTACTGCATTTATACGCGCCTTCCTTGTCAGGGAGACACAAAGGGATCATTTCTTCGTCATCTGTCCCTCACACTTTCAGTTAATGAAATATGGGCAGATGACACATGTGTTTCCTTTGAGCACTTGTTTTGTAAATATGTCAGAAATATTTCTGAAATGAGCCCTTTATCATTCTGATGAAGACAACTTCTGACACTTTCAAAGCAGGCAACTTTTAAAAATTTGTGGAAACATGAGAAATTGATTCAAACAAGCAATTTATTATGTCCGCAAATTGTTTTAAACTCTTTATTCTTCCAATTTTAAATGAAGCATTTTTGGTAAAAAGTTAAATCCTCTGTATGGTTATTAATAATTTGCTTTTGTGGGATATATAATATAATTAATTGCTGTAAATATTATTTTTATTTACTTACAAAATATTTCAATCTGACAGCACTAAAATTGCATTCATAATACATTTAATATTAAAGCACTTTCGCAATGTTGTACTGTAATATGCAACTCTGTCAATATTTCTGTTTTCAATTGCAAGATAATTTTAAAAATGCTCAAATGAATAAACTGTACAGTATGGGCATTGTTCAGCTGACGTTGATGAAAACAACTTTAAAACACTGAAAATAGTATTATCACTGTTATAATTGATTCAGTTTTAAATTATTTTCAGTTTTTGACATCATAAATGTTTATTAATAGACTGCAGCTTCTTAAATTTAATAAGATTAACCCTTCCCCACATACAGCAGACGACTTTGAAAATCTCTATAATTGTAGGTATAATTACTGAAAAAAAGTTGAAAAACTTTATGGCAAAAGAGAAACTGCTTGTTTTGAGCAATTTCACTTTTTTGCTGCAATGTTTTCAAAAGAAGTCTGCAGCAGAGGTGTCAGAAAGCGTCTGTATGAGGGAAAGGGTTAACAGAGACATATTTACAGAATTGCTGTGGATTTGATTTATTTTGCTGAATTAACCATATTGCTTTTGTTTATTTTTTACCTTTCACCCTTATGACTAAAAGCTCTTTACCTCTGCTAACCTAACATCTCTGACTTCCGCTAGAGCTTGGACATTATTTGTCCGGGAAAACAAATCCATGACCTTTAAAAATTCCTCTCTGATGTAGTAACAGTTGGGTGATATTCAGTTTCTGAAATTACAGCATTGTATATTAGTTACTTCGGCATTTTTATTGACCCGTAATTGTAAGCTAGTGAGATGCAATTTATTTATACTGGTAAAGATCACAGCATTGATGTACAACTGAAAAGAGATATGATGACCCAATGTGTAGTTAAAATGTTCAATCTGTGTTAAAAAAAACAAGAAGAAGATGAGAAAGATTTTTTATGCAGAAACTAAGTATGAATTTGGGCCCATCTTTGACTCCAAATAAGCCTGCAGGATGTCTGCTGGTCCTACTTGATTACTTGATTGGGCATATTATTTGGATATTTCAGTCCAATGAAAAGTATACATACCACACAGACAAAAGATATGATAGTAATTATTGATAGGGTTAAATAGACATTTATTGAGTTAATCTGGCAAGCCTGGAACAAATATTGATCTATCTTATGACAATTTAGCCGCCAATGAAGTTATGCAGGTCATAAAAGACTATTGCAACTCATTTTCTCTCCTTATGAAATGATCAGGAATGATATTCCTCCTCCTAAATATACAGAACAGTAGAATAATTAATATCTTAATGATAAATAGATCAATTTGAAATTGTAGAACATTTTACAATGGAACATCTGAAGCCTTGAAAACTGAAATAATCTGTTGTGGCCAAGAGGTAATGGTGGGTGATCTGTAACTGGTGGTCCCAGATTCGATCCCTGCTCCCGGTGGTAATGGTGCAAGGTTCATTCCCAACCTTGTACTGGCTAGTCACCCAGAGATAATGGATAAGTAGGTTAACAATAATATAATTTCTCACTTTGTTTTCAACTCTTTGTCCAAATTCTACTCCCTGTTTTGGAGATAAAAGATAAGCTTGCTCAGAGGCTATTAAAGTAGACAGCTCTTAAAGTATTTCAGGTTATGGATAAGATAATATCACAGACTAGCAGAGGTGGAGAGTTTTTTCTATATAGTTTTAAGGATGGGAAATCACATAAGCTAACAAATTTAATTTATTACTCTATTTTCATGCTCGTACACCTGCGCATCTGTCCGTGTGCTTATTAACGCTTTCAACACCTTTTATCACCTGCATGTCGTCATTTCTGCTTCTTCGTACATACGTTATGCACACACATGTTGAATACAAACATCCTCCCCCTCGAATGATCGTCGCTTTGATGATACCCCATTGTCATGGCAACAGTACCCATGGTTGTCGCCCCGGAGATGCCCGCGACGCAATTGGTGACAGCCCCACCTCATCAGCATGGAAGCCTGGTATCAAGCAATGCATATAGTGTTAATTACTTTGATGACAATAAGCAGGTAGATATCCCATCATTCCACTTTTTGATAAACAACTTCCTGTTGGATCCTATCAGGATATTTCCATGTCATTTCTGGAAATAGATGCAAAATACCCCAAAAGTATTTTGATATGAACTTGCTTTAATAAAGGAGTAGGGGTATTTTGCACAGTTTTGTTTAGTTATCATTTCTGTTGAGTCAAATCTTTTATTGTTCTGCTTCTATATAATTTCATGCTAACACAAATTTGTAGATGTTGTAACAATATTCCATCATGCATGGCAAACAAATCCTGTAGAAATCAGATATAACCTTGTAGACTTGGTGCTTAGATTGTGCAAATACTAAATGGTTGCCTGGCATGGGGTACTTAACACCATCTCATCGTAACTCTTTGGAATATAACCATTTTAAATTTCACTTTGTTTTCAATCCAAAGTTGAAAACATTGTGGACATAGTCTGCTGCAAACACATCAAAATGCATTTCTATCCGGGAAAGAGAACATTATTTTATATAACCTTGACTTTATTTTCTTCGTCTAATCTTGCACCAAGCTTACACAATGCGAAAATAGAAATGTTGTATCATTCAAACCTATGCATTTTGAAAATTACCTGATTGAGTCACTCATGAACCTAGCAAGGGAGATAATTCTGCACTATACTATACTTTTTGTTTACTTCCCTAGTAATCTCCCTTTGTTAATGAGGGGAACCTGATAAAGCTAGCTAGCCTATATCTCTACATCCTTTTGGGCCCTGCTTTGCCAAGCAAGTTGCACAGACTACTAACCTTAATGAGCCAGCATACGATTAACCTTACTAGATTGTAATAGGAGCCACTGTTTCTTGCAAATTTGGGATCTTAATATATTTCCTTACAGTGAAGACACGGTTGATCCTGTGCATCCACAGTCTCACCAGAGCCTTCACTGTCCATCTACAGGTAATTTAGTCCTAGTTGCATCTTTTGACAAAACGCAAGAACTGGAGCCCTGTAAATGTTACACCAATTTACATTTATAACATCCATCTTGCAGAGTCAATATAAGACCCCAAATTGCCAGACGTGGCTCATTGTTGTGTAAAGCCTCGTTAGTACAGTGATCACACTATCCTCCCCCTGGAGAGGGTGGGTTCCAGTTCAGATCTGGAACTTGTCCTAACTTTTGACCTTGATGTGATGAGGTAAAAGTCATGTAGTTATCTGAGCAAAAAGGGTTATGTCTTGAAAATTCTCTTTTGATATCAAGTTGAAAGCATTTGAAGAAAAGGGAAAAAAATCTGATTTTTAGCCAATTTCTCACTTCCTCCCAATGTTTACAAAAGTTGTTTACTTTAAAGGCATCAAAACATGTGTTAGGTTAGTGGTTATTATGGCTACATTTCCTGATTTCCATATTGTGTCAAAGGCATTATGATAGATGCATCCATCTCAGGATCCCCTTTAAAACAGGTAATGCCATAATGTAACAGGAATATATGTTATACATCTTATGAGCATCTTTTTCTTCTGTCAACTAGTCTCATAAAATGTAATTTTATCGCAAGTAAGGTCCATTAACCCTTTCCCTCATACGACAATTCTGCAGCAGACGACTTTAAACATATTTTGTCAAAAAACCGAATATCTCTGTAATTGAATGGATAACCTATGACTAAAAGTGGAAAACATTGTGGCAAAAGGTGAAATCGCTCATTTTGAGCAATTTCTTCTTTTGTCGCTATGTTTTCAAAAAGCCATCTGCTGCAGAGGCATCAGAAAGCGTCTGTATGAGATGTCCTTTTTTAGCTTCATTGGCCATCAAGAGTTCCAAACCTATGAGGACATGCACTGAAGTATTATGTCAGACTGGATACACACAGGTCCATCCCAGTGTATCCTGCAAGCACCTGCAATCTAGAAGGTTTTATTGTTTGCTGGCTCATTTTTACATTATAAGACAGGATTTTGAAGTGCCCTTGTTACTAACTGAATGTAACATTAATGCTCAAACTCAGAACATGCTGGAGTTACTAACATATTAATAACAAGAAACATTAATATTTACACCATATACAAATATTTATGTTGTAAAACTTGGATGTTGTTTGCTTTTATATACAATGTAGTATACACTATTAACTACCTATATTGGGAAGTATTGTTGTATTGTATGTATGTTGTATCGGTCATGAATTGTAGTATCTCTGATTTCACCTTTTGACCTCGACCTTTGACCTTTCCAGTTGCAGGACACCCTCCGAGTGTGCAAAGATTTTAATTTAGGTCTGTGTCAGAGGCCAACATGCAAGTACATTCATATTCTAGAGGGTAAGTGATATTTTAATTCCTTCTTCATACAGATACCATATTCAATATTCTTCAGAATTTTGTGGGGAAAGGAGAAGTGTTCAAATGAGCATTTTTTCCTTTTTTTTTTACACAGTGTTTTAAACTCAATTTAGAAATAAAAATATAACTTTCAATTATAAAGATTTTCGATATTTTTGCCTAAATCATTTCAATGTTTTTAGCTCACCTGTGCACAAAGTCCTCAAGGTGAGCTATTGGGATCACCTTTTGTTTGTCGTCTGTTGTGCGTCATCAACAATTTCTTTAAACAACATCTCCTCCCTCCTAAACCACTAATTTTGACTAAACTGTGTAGGAATGATCCTGAGGTGATCCCCTTCCAAATGTGTTCAAAGAAATCAATTCCATGCAGAACTCTGGATGTCATGAAAACAAAAATGATTTTTTAAAAAAAACTTTGAAAATATTCTTGTCTGAAACCGAAAGGCCTAGAGCTTCGAAATTTGTTGTGTGTCTAGTGGTTATCTACAAAGATTGTTTAAATTATGCCCCTGGGATCAAAATTGGCCCCAACCTGGAGGTCACATGTTATTCATAGAGATATATCGGGAATAACGTTAAACATCTTCTTGTCTGAAACCGAAAGGCATAAAGCTTTGATATTTGCTTTGTAGCATTGTCTAGTAGGCATCTACAAAGAATGTTCAAATTATGTCCCTTGGGTCAAAATTGGCCCTGCCCTGGCGGTCACCTGTTTTACATACAGAAATATAGGGTAAAACTTTGAACAAATTCTTGTCTAAAACTGAAAGGCAGAAAGCTTAGATATTTGGTGTGTAGCATTATCTAGTTGTCCTCTACTAAGAATATTCAAATTGTACCTCTGGGGTCACCTGCTTTATAAAGAGAAATATATTTGGATTTTTTTGGAAAATCTTCTTGTCTGAAACCAAATGGCCTAAAGCTTAGATATATGGTGAGTACAATGGTCTAGTGGTCTTCTACCAAGATCGTTCAGGGTGTGGTTTTCGCTCTGTGGTCCTATTGGGCCTCTTGTACTGAATTCGCAAAAAGAGATATTGAGGTTGGCATGACAAATCACATTACATAACTCAGGTGAGCGATCCAGGGCCATCATGACCCTCTTGTTTTATCAGATGTTTTCAATGCAGACTTATGAAAATTTTACATCAGGTATATAGTTGTCAACCTTTTACCAGTTCCAATATTGTAGGACGGCCTCGGTGGTGTTGTGGTAGAGTGTCTGCCTCAGGTGCAGGAGGTCACAGGTTAGATCCCTGGCCAGATCATACCAAAGATTTTATATATGGTAGTAATGGCTGCCCTCCTTGGCACTCAGGGTTGCAGGGTTATCATTACGACTGACTGCCTGGTGTTAGGATAAACAGACCAGTAGTACTGGTAACTTACCCAGGAAACACCATGATAGATCTGGAAAATTGTTGAAAGTGGCGTTAAACACCAACCAATCAATTAATAATGTTGATTTTTTTTCCTTTAAAATGAAAACATCTGAATAAAAGAAAGAAAACCCACTTGATCCCTTTCCCACAAACAACAAATCTGTAGCAGACAACTTTGAAATCATCTTGGCAAAAAATTGGAAAAACTGAAAGAAAGTATTATTTTTTAAATAGAGTTGAAAACATTGGTAAAAGGAGAAATTTCTCATAATGAACAATTACTTCTTTTGGCATAATGTTTTCAAGAGTCATCTGCTTAAAAGGTGTCCTAATGCATCTATATGTGGGAGAGTTTAATCCTTTTCCACATACAGACCATTATAAGTTGACGCACCTGCAGCAGAGAACTTTTGCCGCATTTTTCAAAAATGCCTGCTGTAGCTTTTTTGTAATGTAATAACCCTTTCCCGAATACAACAAATCTGCAGCAGACAACTTTGAAAACATGGTGAAAAAAATCTGAACATTCTCCATAAAAGATAGCTTAATTGTTAAATAAAGTTGAAAACATGGTGGCCAAAGTAGAAATTGCTCATCATGAGTAATTTCCCCTTTGGCAACAAGGTTTTCAAAAGTTGTCTGCTGCTTCTGTGTCAAAATGAAGTTAATATGTTGGCTGTTATAACCCTTTCCCTCATATAAACGCTTTCTGACGCCTCTGCAGCAGACAGCTTTTTGAAAACATAACGACAAAAGAAGAAATTACACAAAACATGCAATTTCTCCTTTTGCCACAATGTTTTCCACTTTTAGTCTTAGGTTATCCATTCAATTATGGAGATTTTCTATGTTTTGACAAAATATGTTCAAAGTCGTCTGCTGCAGAATTGTCATATGAGGGAAAGGGATAATGGTTTTGATACCAATATAAACATTTAGCCCATATATCACAAATTGTCAGTAGATAGAGTTGATTGGTTTAGGCCCTCATTGGGAGCCTCTTGTTTGTATAATTGCTGGTTGGACATCCAGTGAAATGTTTTCCATGTGGAATTGAAAACTATAATAGATTTATGCCCTTGGTTAATCCGTTTTATATTGCAAGCTATTACAGGCTGAAGGGTACTTTTATAATGATGTTAATGAAGCTTTATAAAACGGGAGGATAACTGTTTTCTGATAACAAAGAATGCAGAATACTAGCTTAGGTGCATATAAAATCAATCCTTATTTGACCCATAAACCCTATATTGTGGTTACTTAAAAGAATAATCACTAAAAGACACTTATTTTGAGTAGCCACAACATAGGGTTTGGTTTGGCATTAACCCTTTCCCACAAACAACAAATCTGCAGCAGACGACTTTGAAAACATAGTGACAAAAACATAAAAAAAACTCTGTAAAAGATAGCTCAATTGTTAAATAAAGTTGAAAACATTGTGGCCAGAAGAGAAATTGCTCATCATGAGCAATTTCATCTTTGACCACAATCTTTTCAAAAGGCGTCTGCAGGTGGGAAAGGTTTAAGAGAGATTCTATTTGGGAATAGACCAGTTTACTCCCCCCTTATCTAGACCTCTTACTAATGAAAATATTTGTAATAACCTTTTTCAGATTATGTTGAAGTAAATGATGGCCGAGTCACTGTTTGTAGGGACGCAGTTCGTGGAAGATGTTCTCGACCAACATGCAAGTACTATCATATCCCAATACCACTTCCAAATTCGGAATGAATAATGGAAATGAAGAAAGAAAGGATTCTGTCATTAAAGAAGTACCAACATTTATATATCTAACCTCTGTCCCATATAATCTGTTTGGTTTATCATGTTTCATATATCTGCAGATTTTTGAATTTGATATAAATCTAATTTGGACTTGACACACTGCAAGATTAAAACTTGGATGTCAAATGAGAGAGGACAGAGGTTTAAGGATGGCACATGCAAGGTAACTGTGAAAGCAAGCCTAAGGAATGGAAGGACACAAAAAGGACACAAAAATGAAGTGAGTTTTCTACAACAAGCAAAAAATATACACAAGACTTTTTCTTACGGAAAAAGTGAGAGAATATGTGATACTTGAAGACATTACACAAATCAATGGTTTAAAACCATGACTTACAGTTGCCATTCATGTTAGCTGTAATTGAAATCTGGGGGAACCAACATATGAAATATGGGAACCAATTTGCCGCTGATTTCGACTACAGAACCAACATGTAATCAAAGAAAATGTGATATCTCCGATATTAATCAGAGTAAATAGAGACTATTTTTATAAAAATGGATGCTGTATGGAGCGCTTCCCAGTCGCAACACTCACAGCTCTTGTCCTTGTATCCATGCTTTATAAACAGCCAATCAGAGCTCTTGATTTATGGGCTGGAGTTATTCATACACCAACAACAGTAGGTCCATCAAGTTCAACATGAATCTGATATTCATCCGATTTTCGATTTACTGCTCCCGTCTTGTTTTATAGATGGTATTAAAGAGTAACCAGAAGATTGCATTTATGAAAGATGTTGGTTAATTTGGTAGAAAAAAAGACATGCACCATTTATCAGAGCTCTGAGCATACGACGGTTGAAAGCAAAATTTGGAGCAGTTCTCAATATTTGATTATATACTTTTTCTACAATATAGAAATACCTGTTAAAGTTTGTTCTTTATCTTAGGACTTTTATCTAGTGCTTCTTTTGAAATTATTTAAGTTTCTTGAATATAAAATTGATTACAGGAAAACCAATTCTGCCTTAAAAGTACATGTATCTTTTCTTTTCGAAAAGTTGTTTACTTAGCCTTTTGAACTTGAACTTGAAGCTATACTCAAATCAGTTGAAAGAAAGCAAAAAATACAAATAATTGTCAAATATCTCTTCTATTATTTCAAGCCCTTCTTATCTGGTATAAAATATGAAAGTTAAAAAAAGAAAATTGAGAGTTGTTCCAAATGTTGCAAGGCCTGTTGCGAGATTTCACTTTAAGCTTGTTGTATAACGTAAGATGACATCTAACACAGAAGGTGTGAGGCTTTGCTTGTATTTAAACTTCAGCTGTTTCTCTGCAATAATGTACTCTCAATGTGTTTCCAGTGATGGGAACCAGTAAAACTACTTTTAGTTCATTGCTTGAAAAAAATAAAAATCATAGATTTGGCTAAATATTACTTTGCTGTATGATTTTAATGAGGATTACGTCTTTACATATTGTAAGCTTGGGAGAGTTGATACTTTAAAAGTTTATATTTATTCAAAAACATACCAAACTTGAATTTACTGCAGAATGAAATTATAATAACCAACATAATTGACACCTAAAAGAAAGATATTTTCAATTTGGATATGATCATTCTACAAGAACCATTTTGCTGGGACGCTGAGAGTTCATTGTTAATAGGACACAGCTTGATTTAGTTACTTTGTGTATTTAATCATTTCTTCATATATTGTAGCAAGTGGTATTGCTTTCAAGAGTCAAAACTGAGAAAAAATAGTTCTGTTAAGGATAATTCCCAAAGCATTCCTAATGAAGATATTATAACTGTATTCCTACGCTGTGTTTAAAACACTCTATGTCTGGTGATCTCCTGTATTTGAATTCTTCATGTTAAACACCATAAAATGGTTTTAATAACATGATGTAAACCTTCCTATCCTATTTTTCACTTTCCTTGTGTGTCTACTCTGAATAGAAATGAATGTGGCTTACTTTAAAAGCATCTGCATTTTCAATGTAAGAGAAGGCATCGTAAGTGAATGGACAAATTTGCAATTTCAAAAACTTAATGGTTGTTGCTAATATTATGAATATTACTAGAGATAAGTTGGATAGGGAAGTCTAAGAATTGTGTGAGAGGGTAAAGGTTGCAAATACTCAGAGAATTAGACATAGAGGTGTAAAACTTAGCTGATGATATTGTCGACTTAGTTCAAAATTGGACTGTTTTGTGTCTAAGTCCAGTATGCTTTACTTTATCATAGTTCTTTGTAGCATTTTATTATGATTTCTTAATGTGAAATGCCATATTACAAGAAATTTTGGTAAAATGTTTGTTATTTGATGTCTTAAAGCATTTTAATTGTTTCTATTATTATTGTAAACTATATTTTACTATTATCGAATGGTGCAATTTTTTTTTAATTAGAAAAAAAGGTGCACAAATTTGTTAATTTGATTACCATGGTTACTGTATCTCATTTTCCTGTGCCATATTTTTTTTGTTTTTGACAAACATTTTTTGTAATTGAACCACATGTTAAAAAAATAATTCACCCAAGTGTTACTGTTCAGAAAGAAAATCAGGTGATTTTATGTTCCATAGACAATAACTCGGTGAGCCAGAGACACAAGGCCATCCATTCTAGGACATTATGGTTCTATGTATTAACCCTTTCCCAGATACAAAAAAAAATCGGCGAAAGACGACTTTTCAAAAACGTGAAAAAATTCTCCTTTTGCCACAAAGCTTTCAAAAGTCACCTGACGCGGAGTCGTCAAAACGCGTCCGCATGTGGAAAAGTGTTAATTCTGTTCTAATTATTGCAAAACAATATTTTCATTTGTGCATATTTTTAGATAATCTATATTTGGAAGAGAGCAAAAATGGTATATTTGATAATGGAAATGGGACATACATTTCTTAGGTTCTTTGACATTAGCCTGGAAACTAAGTCCAGTCTAATGCGGGAAAACAAATCTGTGTGGATTATCAGCAGACAGCTTTTTGAAAACATAGTGACAAAAGAAGAAATCGCACAAAACGTGCAATTTCTCCTCTTGCCACAATGTTTTCCACTTTTTGTCATAGGTTATCCATTCAATTATGGAGATTTTTTTATTTTTTTTACGAAATATGTTCAAAGTCATCTGCTGCAGAATTGTCGTATGAGGGAAAGGGTTATTGACACCAGATACTTGGACATAACCTTATTTTGAGAAATATAACTTCAAACTTTCATAAACAGAATTCTAAAGATTACAATATTATTTACCTATAGATATTTTGAACAAAAATATCAATTAAATACACTAAGACTTTGTCTAAAATAGGAATTAATATTTGAAAATATGTCAGGAAAAGCTTCTTGAGGTTTGTTTATTGTTTATTTCAATTATTAATGAGAAATGATATTTCAGTCAATTATGATACAAATGTATGTAAACTAAATTTTGCCAAGTTCTTGTAAAGAACATGTCATCTTTTTTATGTATCTCATTTTTGTCATTAAAAACTTGATAACTTGTTAAACATATTGCATTTATATGTATTTTGTTTTGTGAGAAACATAGATATGTGTCCCCTTTGTTTGATGTGGGATGTAAAAACAGTTGCCTTTTATTGTAACAAACACTGGTTTTATCAAGTTTTTAACACATGATCATTTTAAAACAGACTTTTTTAAACCTTTCCCAAACATTGCAGCACATCTTCAGCATACATATTTTATAAACATTGCGACAAAAGGAGAAATTGCTCATATTGAACATATTCTTTGATTACCACAATGTTTTCCATTCTATTAAATAATTTTTACTTTCATTTGTCGAGATTTTCCATACTTTTACTTGGAGGTATTAAATGTCGTCTGCCACAGATTTGTTGTGTGTGGGAAAGGGTAAATAAGAAAAGTTTGGTAAGGATATGATGAATTCACACTTTTGTCTCTCCTGCCATGCCCCTTCAGAGAACAAGTCTTTTTCAATTTGGTACATAGGTTACACCTTAAAAAATATTATAATTTTTATATGTATTCAGTCATATTTGCCTCTTGATCAATCACCTTCAAAATATATCTTTATACATTAAAAATATATTTGCGGAGAAAAAAAATTGCTCATCATGGGAAATGGAATAGATTTGCACTATTATTTCTGTTACGATACTGAATGTAGGAACACAACATTTCTCACATTTATTAATGTACACACATTCAATTCGAGCAATTTTTGCCGTACATTTTTAAGCAATCACTCGTGACTGGTATGCCAATCATGATGTGTTTCATTTGGAAGTGCCTAGGAATTTGTTGAAGAGGTAAAATTGTGAATTCTCATTTTTCATTCACTCACTCATTCATCATAATTCGTTCAAAACCATATGATAAAGTGCCATCCTTTAGGTCTTACAAACAATTTTCAGTGGTTTTTATATATAACTGTATGTGTTTGATTTATACAATGTACATGGAAGTCACTGGAGAAACCTTTTACATCTGTATATTTGAATATAATCTTGTTGTTGTTGTTATTTTTTATGACATCATTTTTTACAGAAACCGTTTGATTCTGTGTGGAGGAATGATTTCTTGTGTATCACTTTGTTAACTGCTAAAAGTTAGAATATGTGAAGAAAACTTTAACAAAATGATTGGCGAAGTAGTAAATTAATCCAGCATGTGAGCTTACTGCAAACATAAATATTACTGCATCCTTTTGAAACATCTTTATACAAAATGTGTTAGTAACTATTGTGTATAATGTCATCAAGATGTTAGTAGCGTTTTTAAGACTCCATTAAAGCACCCGACATAGCTCATATCAATTTCAAAATAACTGTTATGCATTAAAGTCATTTACTTGCTGTACATTGAAATCTTTTGGGGGGAAAACCCAACTCGAACTAAAAATTTATAAATTTTGCATGTAAATGTCATAGATTTTATTTGTTTTGATAATGTTATACGTCAGTTTTATAGAAGAAATCATTCCTATCACAGTGATTTTTCTGTAGAGGGAAAACCAAGTCTCAATTAATTGTTAATTATCAATTCAGTAGATAATTGTACTTGTACAGTGTCTAGAGTGCTGAATTGTAACACTGTATATTACAGGCTGTGTTATGTTTGAAACATAAAATTTGATTGGTGCATGAGATGATCACATGGTTTTGTTATGAGCCAATGAGAATCTCTTATTTGATGTGTACAAAATTTAAACCGTTGTCTCATTTGTTGTATAGAAAAGATATCCCTTTTATGAAAAAATAGGAAAAGTGTTCCTTCAGCTCGACATGTAACATATAACTCTATTTGCTAATTTTAAATACTTTCTCCATGGTAAACGTTTTGAAAATATAACGAGAAAGATGAAAAAATAACATTTGGTAGAAAATAATTCGCTCTCTCTTAACAATTTCTTATATTTCCACAATGATATCAAGTCATTTACTTAAAAAATATCTAATTGATGGTTTATCAGGATATTTAGGATAAGGTTTCGCACTTTAGTAACCAGTTAATTTGATGAATGCATATATTATACATATCGAAGATGCAACACAATTTAAAATTGAGAAAGTTTGGATCAGTTATATTTCAAATAAATCCATGTTTTACCTGTGCTAGGAATTGTTTCAAATAAGATAAAGGTTTGTACTAAATTTTAGCAAAGGAAAACGTGAATAAAAATACTGTCAAATAATAGGTTGTCAATTTTAATACAGAAATGTTCTTTTACTCGCAAGGTTGATTTTCTTTTGTCAATTATTGGCACTTTCGCACATACAGACACATTCTGACGTCTTTTAAAATCATTGTGGCAAAAGAAGAAATTGCTGATAATGAGCAGTTTCTCTTTTTCCCACAATGTTTTCTCTTCTATTCAATAATTATACATTCATTTGTAGAGATTTTCCCCTTTTTTCGTCTAGATGTTTTCAAAGTCGTCTGCTGCAGATTTGTTGTATGTGGAAAAGCGTTAATAAATTGCTTACATAAATCTGTGACATTGATATTCTCATATAGCCCTTTCCCTCATACTACAATTCTGCAGCAGACGACTGAACATATTTTGTCAAAATATAGAAATTCTCTATAAATGAATGGATAACCTATGACTAAAAGTGGAAAACATTGTGGCAAAAGGAGAAATTGTTCGTTTTGAGCAATTTCTCCTTTTGTCACTATGTTTTCAAAAAGCCGTCGGCTGCAGAAGCATCAGAAAGCGTTTATATGAGGGAAAGGGTTAACGAAATCAGCAATGTTTACAGTAGTTTTAAATTTCCATATGATCCGGTGATATTGTAAGGGTACATTTATGTAGCTTTCATTTTAATTCTGACCATTCATGCCCCAACCATACTTTTTAAATAGGAAAAACTGTGGTAAGAAAAACTATTTCTCCAAATTATGAGTACAAAATTCAAAATGTAAGAACTTTTTAATGAAGCATTATGATGAAAAATATAAACAATTTATTTAGTTATATTTTGTGTTATCTTCAAAAGCTGTAAGGACGAGAATTACTTGAATATTATTCCCTTTATTCTTGCTTATTTAAGTTACAATTACATTATATGTTCTTGTTTCAACTATCAAAAATCTGATTTAGTCAATAGACCATTTCAATTCTTTAACTGTTTTCCTGATGTGCTATTTCTGTCATCTGCAAGGAGAAATGGCTCTTTATGAGTTTTGATTCGCTGTATTCTGCAGAGGCATCAAACGTCATCTGTATCAGGTATAACAGATTAACTAAAATTTGATCATCAGCATTATTCCATAGGATACATTAGTATTGACAAAATAAGGAGAAAATTAAATTTTCTGTTCTATTTTCTTGATTTAGAAGGTCCGTTTTAACATTCCATACAGTTTTGTTTCCTGATGTTTGAAAAAATGAATTTGGAAATGAAACCCAACACAACACAAAATGTTAGAATCACCTGAGTCCATCATAACATAAAGTATCCATTAGTAAACATGTAGTAGTATGGTTTATCCCTTTCCCTCATACGACAATTCTGCAGCAGACGACTTTGAACATATTTTGTGAATACATAGAAAATCTCTATAATTGAAAGGATAACCTATGATTAAAAGTGGAAAATATTGTGGCAAAAGGAGAAATCCCTCGTTTTGAGCAATTTCTTCTTTAGTCACTATGTTTTCAAAAAGCTGTCTGCTGTAGAGGCGTCTATATGAGGGAAAGGGTTATATATGTTTTAGAGGTTGAAACCTATGTCTTGATTATTTTGTGCCTTTTCCCTAACCAACAGCATTTGTAATGGTGGGCTAGGATAGAAGTCAGTTCACAAGTTGCCTTTTAACTTTAAGCTGTTTTACAATTCCATTTTAGAGCCATGAACAAATTACTGGTCTGATGAGATCTTACATCGTCTTCAGTAACCCTTCCCTGCATGCAGATGCATTCTGTTGCATCTGCAACACATCAAATCAATTTTCGAAAACAATGTGACAAAAGGAGAAATTACCTATCTTGAGCATTTTCTCATTTTGCCACAATGTTTTCTACTCTGTTCTTAACTTTCAATTATGAAGATGTTTCCATTTTTTTTTGGCCAAGTTGTCTGCTGCATATTTTATGAGTGTTGGAAAGGTTTGAAGAAGATGGTTGTTCTCTGTAAGTTTCCTAAAGACAATTTAATATAGAAATGATGAACATTATATATTATTTCAGAAACATTATAGATTACAGGTATGCTTTACCACACCACTACAATTTAATTTTGATGTGTCTGTTAGAAATAATGTAAATTGATAACTTAGTAAGAGAAATTCTATTCATAAAGTAATGCATGCATTTCGAAATCACAACTGGTGTTAGCAACAGAAAAAGCCATCATTAAATGCTGTTTGAAAGGGGAAGGTTAACACTTTTCATTAATGTGATGATAATGCTGTTTTGTCATTGGTTTTCATGATAGAGTTCACTTTCGTTTACTATTTACACCTGTTTTTTTGAAGGGAAAAAAAACCCATATCTTCCTTAAAAATAAGAAAGGTACATTCGATTGTGATCATAATTTGTTTCGTCATTGTCAACAATTTCTCTCCTAGCTATATTGATTGGTTGAAAAATATGACTGCCAAGTGACACCAGAAATTGCCTGAAATGGCAAAACTTAAAAAGATTCTACTGAAACTGCTGGTCTGATTTTATAAGTGGACATTTCAAAAATGTCTTGACATATAAAATAAGGCATATATACTTTCAATTGAGGTTACTCAAGGTTGATAAGCATGTACTATAATATCATTTGTTTCTAGAAGGGGTGACTCCATCATGAATACCATTGATAAATCAAATTTGTAAATAGTTTCCTAGTGTCTCTCTCTTTAATGTCAAACATTGGAAGAATTGACATTTTTTTTAATGTATGTAAGTTGTTACTATGGTGATTGTTTGAACTGACGGATGTTTATTTTTTAGTCAGTGATTGTATTATTAGTTTTTATTTTGAGGTATATAGGGAGAATGGACATGAAATGTCCCTAGGAAATGAGAGTGTTAATAGGGTGTTTTTCCTTATTTTTGTTTGAGATAATGTTGAACAGATATTGACATTTCTCACATGGCCTTGACATAGGGTCTATATTCTTTGATGATGACTGATATGTTTAGACTATGGTCGTTCTCAATGGTCAATACTGTTGTTGCAAACAGCATAGTTTATATTCTCTTCTCTGTAAATGGATAGAAATAAAAATGCAAGCAGAATTCTTACAAAAGATTTCCATAAAGTGAATGCATTCATTACACACAGTTTATTTCAGCGAAATAAAAGTAAACTTTTTTCATAAGCCAATTTTAAAAGTGCCATATGAATTGCAATTAAAAGTCAAATTCAAATTAGTTGAATTTGATAAGTTTAATGTAAATTCAGTATTTGCCATTTGAAGGAAGACCATGTCATAATATGAATAACCACATAAAGTAATACAAAACCTTTGTTAACAATTTTTATAAATGTAGCTACGCCTTTTTGCTTCTCGTTGGCAAAGAGACTGTATGACAGTCATTGCTACTAGCCATTAGCCAATGAAACGCCAGTCTGGACTGGTTCAATGTTTACACTGGTTTTTGAATGACACTGTACTTATTTAGCGTTTCTATATATATATTCTGTTACTACTGCCTAGTTTATCTGTAGTTGTGTATACAATACTTCTATATTACTGGATATTTTGCAGACATTTTTATCCTTTCCTTTTCAATGTACATGTACAAGTATTTTATTGACGCTTTGGAATTTCTCTGATATGCAAACAGATGTTATTTGAGAAAGGGAGGCAAACTAATGTCAAAAGCAAATTTGATTGCTCACATAACCAATATGATGTAATCCCTGGTTAGTTTATCTCTCGCCAAAAACTGAATTCAAAGTAATACAACACATTGTACAGGAAAGGATGAGCAGTTTTGCAGTGCAAATATTTCTCTGCTAGTTCAGTAACCTTTTAGTTGCCAAGTCTGCATTAGTCTTAACGAACAACAAAATAAAACAATGAGTTTAATTATTTCTATTTCTACAAGTGGATTTATCCATTTGTGTTTGCTCTATCTTTATGTTAATACCAATGTCAAATATTTGATAGCAACATTTCTCAGAGACCTGTCTGTCATCTCTTGACCTGACATTGAGAAACGTTGTTCTGTTATACTGGTATAAAATATATATTTTCAACAAAACCTACAAAGTATACTGTGTATGGATCTTATATTTCTAACCCTTTTGACATAAAAGAAACTTTTATTTTGGAAGTTAACCCTTTTCCTCATACGATAATTCTGAAGCAGACAACTTTGAACATATTTTGTCAAAAAGTGGAAAATCTCTATAATTGAATGGATAGGATAACCTATGACTTAAAGTGGAAAACATTGTGGCAAAAGGCGAAATTGCTGGTTTTGAGCAATTTCTTCTTTTGTCACTATGTTTTCAAAAAGCCGTCTGCTGCAGAGGCGTCTAAAAGCGTCTATATGAGGGGAAAGGGTTAAACCCCTATATGGGTATCGTCTGTTTATATACTTTTGGTGACCTGTGTTTACATATATGTATATAATTAGTGTGAGAATGTTACTTAAGTAAGAGTCTAGAGTACATAACAAAATCCATCAAGGATATTACGCACGTGAGGAGCAGGATAACGTCACACATTTCTTTCTTCTAACGAAATATGCTCATTGTGAAAAAGGAAATACTAAATACATTTGAATATGATTTCAGAATTTTGTAATATTTTTTAAATCATAATTATCAGATAGGTTTTGCTATGTACTATAATGTCATTTTATTCTATAATTGTTACATATAAAGACACAAAGTTTAGTCATAACAATGTCATTAGACTATAAGGACTGTTTGTTAGATTCTTTTGATAAAACTGTTATCAGGCAACAGATAAAAAAAAAGTTTAATGTGCCATCACCTTGTTTAGGTTTGTTGAAATGCCATTTTCTTCATCAAATTGTCACTGCTGAGTATTTCTGTTTAATCCTTTCCCACATACAGCACGTCTGCAGTAGACAACTTTGAAAGTATATAAACAAGCAAAAATGAAAAATCTCTTGAAAAGTGAAAGTATATTCATTGAATAGAGTTGAAAACATTGTGACAAAAGGAGAAATTTGCTCATTTTGTCACTTTGTTTTCAAAAGTCATCTGCTGCAGAGATGTCTGTATGGAGGAAAGGTGTAAACGAATACCAATTTACATATATTTACATACATGTACATTTAACTTCTTGATCTATACAGTTTCTATGACAACATTTATATGGTGAATGCCAAAGTTGTAGTCAATCTATGGGTAATTTTATTGTTCACCAAGGGTTCCTTGCCCTTTGTTCACCAGATGGCAGGACAGATGATCACTTCCTGTTGCACAGTTTGTACTAGGTGTAAATTTCAGTTCTTAATTTTAGAATTATATGAATTTTGATGATAGTGCCATAATTATTTATCATCATTTCTGCAAACTTTAATTGATATGGTAATAAAATATTAAAAACTGTGTATATATATACCATTCTACTCGAATGCAGGCGTTGGCCATGACTTGCATTTATGTGTCATAAACCATTTTAGCCATATTAGTGTTATTATTGTATATTTAGGACTATTCTACAGTTATGTGGACAATGTGAAGGCAACTGTTAGAGGTTGTGGATTCACAGGCTTGTTGAGTCTTTGCTTAATCAATTGCATTAAGACCGTAAATCACTAGACACCGCTCATACATTCATATACTAGATTGTGCCATGTTTGTAAGTTACATAGAAAATTCTTATAAATTTAAGATAAGATTTTTGTCTTCCACTCACTCATAAACTGTGTTGTCATTGTTACTGAACAGATCAAGTTTGTTAACTAAGTTTTTTTTTTCCTAAGAAGAACATGAGCTATTAAATTGGCTGTTGTTAAGGTTTAGTGCACTATTTTGGTATTTTATGTTCTCCGTTTGCTTAGATTTTAACCCATTTTGCCCGACAGAACAGACCAGCCACTAGTCCTGTTATTCTGCATTTCTTATTGGTATATAGTCTTTTTTAACCTACACCCAAAAACAACATATCTGCAGCAACCGACGTTGAAAACATCTATGCAAAAATGTAGAACATCTCCCTAAATGAAAGTTTGATTATTAAAATGAGTTGGAAACATCATGGTGGAAGGAAAAATTGCTGAATATATTGCAGAACATATCAGTATCGTTTGCAAACAAAGCTAACTAAACATTATTATGTTTGATCAATCTTTTGCCTGCATTGCAGATGACATTGTCGGTAGTTTTGATGTCTGCTGGCAAACATGGGTTAAAATCATCTTACCAAGCAGACAACTTTTTATGCTTATTGCTTTGGCTAGATGGGTTACACTTTATTGGAAACTTATTTGATCAGAGTCGTGGGGTACATGAGTTCCTTTGGGAAATAGAATTATTTCACCTGAAATCTTTTTGGAAACACTGGTTTATACTACAGAATAAAACCTACCTACAAAAGTGAATTAAAACGACATAAATGTGTAAATCGAATCTTATTAGTTGGATAAAGAGCTTTTATGAATTATATTGATAAAAAAGGAAAACAGTGTTTCCATTAATCCTTTCCCACATACAGTTAATCTGCAGCAGACGACTGAAGATGTCTGGGCAAAAACATGAAATTTCACTATGAATTTGAAATGTTCTCCTTTTGTCAACGTGATTTCAAAAGTCCCCTGTCACAGATGCATCTATATGTGGTAAAGGATTATGATTTGTACGTAGGTCGGAGGATACCTTACAAGGTTTCTCCTAGATGTAATTCCCCGGGAAACGTGTACTCCATGACTTGGCTATTTACTTGCTTTGTATGTTTGGTGTTTGTCTGCTAAATGTTAACTCTAAAAGAGATGCTTAATAAATGCAGAAACTTGCGTAATCCATAGAAAAAAAATAATAAAACGAAACTCGTGTCCTGCTTTTTTATTTCTTGCATGACCTTCATTCACCCTACAGCAACAGAGCCTTGACATTGCAACCTCTATGACCTTTGACCTGAAACTGCTTAACTAATCTTTTGATCTTCAATGCCCATAGGGTAACCTTTGTCTCAAATAAAAAGAAAGCTGATCAGTGTGGATGAAGATGAGTCTTCACATTATGTGCAGCCTGATCTTGGTTCACCAGTATACTTGATGTTAGCAGTTCAATTATTTCCCACATGCAGAAACATCTATAACAGAAACCATTGTAACCAAAGGATTATAAACAGTTCTTTACAAGTTACAATGATTTCAACCACATTCAACAATTATTCTTCCATTTAGAGAGATTTTCCATATTTTTGCCTTGATATTTTCAATGTGGGAATGGGTTATAGGTTTCTCCCTAACTTAGTAGTGAGCGCCAGAACTTATATTAAATAAATAGTTTTCCAAGGCTTTACTCTATATTGCATTTGTTTAGCTTCCTTGTAGCATTCAGTATTTGGTATTCATGGTAATGAAATGAAATGAAATTCACACACATACATGGTGTATTTAAATAAAGAAATACAAACTTTCAAAGTTATTTTAGACGAAAAAAGCAATTTTATAACATTAGCAAGAGGACTTTATACATTTTAAGGTCATTTGGAGACGTGTTGGCACGTTAATTTTAACATACTAAAATGTGAAAATGCACGTAGCTTCTTTCTTTAAATACCAAAAGTGTATGCTAGTAGATGCTGGAGAAGTGCAATCAATACACAAATAACAGCTGTGCTGAAATTTCTGATTGAAAAGATGGATGTCGGCTTTTTGAATAGTTTCTTCTAACCTGTTTTAAGTCTTTAACTAACTCTGCTACAAACAATTTGAGCCACAGCTTAGTAAACCAGCTTAAATTGTGTATCCGGTGACCCAGATAAGAATATTCCGCTATGCAGACTGATCAGGATCTTAGTTGTGGTAATGGAAGAATCCTGCTGAAAGCTTATAGATTCAAGTTGTGACCACACAAACCGATAAAGCTACACTTTCACAGAGATAGATTTTTACTGGAAATGATTATTTGGAAAATGGAAATTTAGCTTGCCTTGAACAGCAATAACCCTTCAACTTTCTTGAATCACTAGATGCTCTCTATAAACAGCTTTTTACCACTAGATACTATGCACATTGAACTCAACAGGGAGTAGTTGATAGTGGGTATATTGTTGTCTGCCATCACTCCTCTTAACCCTTTCCAACACATTACAGCTCTGCAGCAGAAGACTTCGAAAAACATATAAGCAACATATAAAAAAGCTCCATAAATGAAAATATTATCTTTGAAAATATTGTGGCAAAAAGGAGAAAATCTGCTCATAATGCTTTCAAAAGTCATTTGTAAGTTGGAAGGCATTTAAAAAGTTGATGCTAACAACAATTCTGATTAATCCTTTTCTGAATCTCAGTTTGTAATCTTTTCTTAATTGAAATTATGTGACAATAATGCAAAATAAAAAAGCATTTACATCTTGGCACATATGGAAGGAGCAGCTGTATACAATGGAAAATAAATACAAGCAACTTGATTGACAGATATCCAGGCAGTGGTTTTAATAACTTTTCACAAGGTATAAATAAAACGTAGTAGTTTTGCATAAATAATTTATTAAGAAAAAGAGTTTATTCCTCTTTTACCGTTGTTTTTGAAAGTGTCTGCTGCAAACACATTAAATGTTGTTTGAAAAGGGTTGATCCATTACCTGATGCTTCAATATACAGCGTTTGTCACCATGGAAACAAGCTCCTGAAGTATAACCCTTTCCCACATTAGCAAATCTGCAGCAGACGACTTTCAAAACATACCTGAATAAAATTGAAGACTCCCTTTAAATGTTGGTACAATAAATGAATGGAGTTGAAAACATGGTGGCCAAAGGAGAAATTGCTTCTTTTGTTGACACACTTTCAAAAAGCTGTCTGCTGCAAAGGCGTCGGAAAGGGTTAATGCAGTCAATACAGAAATCTCTCACCATATATTGACCTTCAAGTGAACTAAAATGAAAAACAATGACCTGCATAATCTCCTTATTTATAGTCTGCCCTCTGTGCACATAACCTGTTGGTAAACCAAGCTTTTATCCTTTTTTGCGCTATCACATATTAATTAATCCAGTTCTTACACAGACCTATCTATAGTTGCCCTGTGAAACCAGTTGGAATATAACGGGGTATGAGGTTATTGAAAGCTATTTGATTGTAAATCGAATTGAAGCTAATTCTTTGTCAGCTGCTGTAACAGAGCTCTAGCTAAGGAGCTTTTTTCATGCTCTCAAAACCTATGTTGTGGGTACTCAAAAGAATCGTCTTGCTGAGACGATTCTTTTGAGTACCCACAACATAGGATTTTGTTGAGTAATAAGAGAAATATTGTGTGGCAAAGACCTGTTCACCCCACTCCCTCTTATCTAGTCCTCTGTGACAAAGAGTAATTTCTCCTATTGCCAATCTGTTTTCAAAAGTCAGCTGCTGCAGTGGAGTCGAAATAAATATGCATGTGGGAAAGGGTTACGGCTTTTAACATTAATCAGTACTACAGGATGCTGAAAGTGAAGTTAAAGAAAACAAACTGAAGTCCTGAAGTACAACTTAACACTTGTGCTTTGTTCCTCGCTTTATAAAAGCTAAGCTTATTGTTGCAAGACCTATTTAAAGCAGTCAATTATTGACTATAAACTTCTAGCTGTTCTGAACAAGTTAATTCTGCATAACATATTATTGAATAGAAGTTTTTTTGATTTTACAAAAACAAATATAGGTGCTGATAACTGCATGCTGGTTATTTTGTATATTTTAAACTTTGTCCCTGTATTGCCATTTTAATGTTCAGGTGGCCCGAGCACATAGTGCAGGGCGAGCTATTGTGATCACTTACCGTCGGTGGTCCGTTCATATCTCCTCTGGAAGTTCTTGTCTGATTTGAAAATGATTTGGGACCAATGCTCCTTCGGTTACCCTCTAGCAAGATTGTTCATTTTTTTTTATCTTTCAAAATATAGCTGCAAGTCTTCCTTTTATATATATAGTTTTGTTATGAAGCCTTCAAATCATGTCCCAGAAGTAAAAAAGGCACACATTTTTCATCCACTTATTTAGAAAAACCATATAGCTTAAGGTCATCAGTACAAACTTGAGTCACACCACAATTTCAGTGCATCAGGTAAATATGAGACTTGCCAAGTACAGTACTTCATAATATTTCTATAAACCAGTATGTAACTTCCTTTGAAGGCAAGTTTAATCGGGTGAGCAATATTACCATTCAATGGTTCAAAGATAGAACATTTGTAGTGGGCTTGGCGACTTCTGTACAAGGTCGTTGGACAACTACTAGAATTGGCCGTCGAGTCCATAACACCACTTCCGATGGATATTTTCGGGTCACTAGGGGATGACTTAACCTTTTACGACTTTCGACACCTCTGCAGTAGACAACTTATGGAAACAGTGGGAGTAGGAACTATTGCTCTATATGAACATTTTCCCCTATCTTGTTTTTCATCAGATACATTTAGAAGTTAAAAAGGTGACTCTAAACATTATGACAAAAGGAGAAATGAATCATGATGAGCCCTTTCTCCTCTTGCTGGAATTTTGTCATCAAACTTTTTAATAAATAATTATTTATAAATTGTGAAGATATTTTCCATAGTTTTCCCTTGATGTTTTCAGTGTCATATGGTGGTAAAGAATTACACATTTAAATAAAGATCGGACTATAAGGTTAAGTAGAAGGATCTTGTGACCGTGAAAACTGTTAACATCTGCAGATCTTTTAAGTTATTTGCTTCATTTGTTTATATACTGGTAAAAAAAGTACTTGGTAATAATATTTTGGTATTTTATTTAGCTCCCAGGAGCATCCATGACACATAAAAATAAATGATAAAAATAGATTTACAAATTTTTAAACATTTTTAAAATAAATAGAAATTAGATGTTGCTTTATTTTAGGACAGGTCCAATTACCATTTATGATCAAGTTGCAATATTGAGAAGATTGGGAGTTTTCTCCCAAGTATGAAATGATCTCATGACTATATTTTTGGGGAATAATTCGGCCCATGTTTAATTAATATAGTTTGCTCATCTGCTTTAAAAAACATAAGAACATTTAAAGTGTAATTTTTAAGCAAGAGTTAAATAATCATTATGGGCAAACAAAAAATGGCTATAACTTGTATTAGGCAATTTCTCCTTTTATCTACAATGTCTTTAACAGTTTTCTGCTGCCATGGTATCAAAAGATATCTCCATCTCTCTGGGAAAGGGTTAACCCTTTGTCACATACAACTAGTGTGCTGCAGATGACTGAAAACATCAAGCAAAAAATAATGATCTCGTTTTATGAAAGGATAATAATTTGATATAGTTGAAAACATAGTGGCAAAAGGAGAAATTGCCCCTTATGACATACAAGTTAAACCAGCTCATTAGCCCAGGAAATAAAGCTGAAATAGAGGCTCAATTTTAAGTTTGAGCATTGTTCGAGGAAAACCAACCTTGTCACTAACCAATACACTTGTGAAAAAACACCAGTCAAGCTGAGGATCCAAATAGGTACTATTTACCAAAATTTCTAGATCTTTTGGTAGTTGAAGGTTGGTTTTTTGCAGAGCAGTGCTCATTTCCTTATGTATATTTTATGGCTGCCGTGAAGTTGTCTTGAAGCCGGAGTAAAATAGAAAAAACGGTCAACTTCAGTGGGCGCCTTTACGTAGGTCTTTCCATTATTTTTGTTGTAATTATTATTTTTAACACCCTTTCCTGGTTGGACATAATGTGAAACATATTTGCTTACGAGGAGAAACATGAAGATACCGATGATCGCTAATATTATCTTAATTTGTATTTGATGCAGACTTTTGATGATTTAGAGAACTTTCAAAAGAAATGTCATAAAGAATCAGTGATTTCTCCTTATCAAGAAATGGCTTAAAATTTTACAAAACGGGTTCATAAGTAAATAAATACAGTCTGAAATATTCAAAAGGTTGATTCCAGTATAATGTTACTTATATTGGGGCTACACTTCTTGTTTTTAGTATATTCATGTCACTGTATTGGATTCATATATTCTAAATGATCATTCATACATCATTATATGAAAACTATCACAAAAGCCTTTTTTTTTTTTTTTTAAAAATGGTCCAATCAGTTTTCTAATCTTTAAATTTAAATTTCAACAACACGTAGGATTATTAAAGACACGAGTGACGTGTCGGGAGTTATTTGTCCACTGCCAGGTAAAGGGTGATAACCTGAAAAATGGTGCTAAAATTGTATGAAAGGTTGGATGGTTTCAGAAACATTAAATGTCTATGTATACAATATTGTATGTGTGTGTTAGTTTTAAAAACATTAAAATTTTGTTTCTCCACCATTTCTTTTGTTCTTTTATTTTACAATTACCAGATCTAAGTATGAGATGACTAGACATTTGATCATGCCTACTCTTATACATGTCTAAGATGGCTACAACTGTTTTAACATTTTGGAACAAGAGCACTGCAAGCGAACGCCAATGCTCATCTGCTTTTTTCTAAGTAAAAAAAGGGGCATTACTGAATAATCATTAAATCCAGAGTTATGTAAATTGGTATAGACATGATTATTATTCTTTGGAAGATGTGTACCAAGTTTCATTTGAAAATGTTGAACGTTTTTTGAGTAATGAGGTAAAGTTCAAGTTTTGTGATAAGGCAGCAGCCAACTAAGACACCAAGGGTATCACAATACCCCGGATTTGAAGAACAGACAACCTAAAGAGAAGACATTGCTGGAAAATACAAAGTTCTCTTTTTCCCACAATGTTTTTAACTCTGTTTGAAACTTTTATGTCCAATTTTCCAGATATCACATTGTTTTCCTCTGATATTTTCAAAGCAGACGACTCTGAAATTATCGTATCAGGTAAACCCGTTATATAATCTAAACCCTCCCTTTCCAACTTAACCCTTTCCCTCATACGGCAATTCTGCAGCAGACGACTTTGAACATATTTTGTCAAATAATGGAAAATCTCTATAATTGAATGGATAACCTATGACTAAAAGTGGAAAACATTGTGACAAAAGGAGAAATTGCACGTTTTGTGCAATTTCTTATTTTGTCACTATGTTTTCAACAAGCCGTCTGCTGCAGAGTCGTCCAAAAGCGTTTATATGAGGGAAAGGGTTAACCCTCCCTTTCCGACTTAAAGACGCATCTGCAGCAGACGAATTTCGAAAACATGTCCGCAAAATTATAGGAAATTAAAGAATAGTCAAAAGAAAATTGACAAAAGGAGAAACTATTCATGATGACAAGAGAAGTGAGCCTTATATGTTTCCTTGCCGAAGCATACCCTTTCCCCCACAATATTTTCAACATTATAAATTTCATAATTTTTTCAATTTTGTATCAAGATATGATACCTTTTTTCATGAGATGGTTTATAAATAGACAACATAGAGAATAGCATATCCGGTTAGGGTTATCTATTGCCGAGCTCAGATCCAATAAATCTCACTGTAAAAATTATTACTTGAGAACATTTTATTCGCAATTTACACTATTTACAAAACACTTTTTACAATTACATTAAAATCCGGGATGCATTTAAGCAGGTCGATTCATTCTGTTAAATATCTTCCTTTTTTTCTCACTTTGAACTTGCTATTTAACCCTTTCCCTCATACGACAAATCTGGAGCAGACTACTTTGAACATATTTTGTCAAAAAATAGAAAATCTCTATAATTGAATGGATAACCTATGACTATAAGTGGAAAACATTGTGGCAAAAGGAGAAATTGCATGTTTTGTGCAATTTCTTCTTTTGTCGCTGTTTTCAAAAAGCCTTCTGCTGCAGAGGTGTAAGAAAGCGTTTATATGAGGGAAAGGGTTAATGGAACTGAAACAGTAAGTTGAAATCAAATTCATGAAAGCTTGAAAACTGAGTTGTGTGATATTTATATAACCCTTTCCCACATACAACAAGTCTGCAGCAGAAGACTGAAAACATTAGTAACAAGTATGTAAACTTTTTATAACTGAAAGTGCTAATATTTCATGAAGTTGAAAACATTGAGGCAAAAGGAGAAATTGCTCATCATGAGCAATTCCTCCTTTTGCCACAATGTTTTTCAAAAGTCGTCTGCTACACAGGCATCAGAAAGCATCTGTTTGTGGGAAAGGGATAATAACTATCTTCAGTAGAATATTGGTATTAAACTTGAAACGTCAAATTAATTAATTAGTTCATTCGATTTAGGAAAAGTGAAAATTTAAGTAACAGAATCAATCAGTCTCACCATGCTTTTTTGTCTATCTTAAATCTGTACTTAAATTGTCAATCTTTTATTAGTATGAATTCAATATCGAGAATACTTTATGAGGGTGAGGTTTAAGCACTTTAAATACACAATGGTGGATGATCCATCACTACATGTCTAATTTCATGAACTCCTTCTGTATGCTTCCAAGATCTGTTACACCCTGTAGTACCTGGCTGGATTCAGAGTGCACTGAAAATATAATCAACAACCTAATACATGGATGCAACTGCAACCTAAATGGTTTGTTATCCCTTTCCCTCATATAGACCCTTTCTGACACCTCTGCAGCAGATGATTTCTTGAAAACATTGTGACAAAAGGAGGAATTGCTCAAAACAAGCAAATTCTCCTTTTGCCTCGAAATGTTTTCAACTTTTTTTCAGCAATTATACCTTCATTTATAGTGATTTTCAAAATGTTCACCACAAAAGTTTTCAAAATTGTACGCTACAGTTACGTTGTATATGGACAAGAGTTAAATATAAATGGGTGATAACTGTTCATTCTAAAGGATGTTGATAAAATGCATGTTACAGAATCTTCCAATAAAGTTTATTGAATTTCAGTCTGCAGCAAATGAGAAATGGCCCTGACACAACAATAGGAGAGATGGATATGCAGACAGCATGGGGATGTATGCTTCCTCAGAAGTTAAAACAAGAGGGCCATGATGGCCCTGGATCGCTCGCCTTAATTATACAATGTACTGCAATGCAAAACACATCAAGACAATTATTCTGAATGCAACCTCCACAGTGTTAACAAGATTTTCATTCATTTGGCCTAGTGATCTATATTGTTTTACCTGATATGACTCATATTCCAACATGGACTAGATATCATCAAGACAACATTCTGACAAAGTTTCAACTTGCTCCGTAAAAATGCCCTTCAATTTGGCCTAGTGACCCATATTTGAACATGGCCTAGATATCATTCAGCTCAACATTCTGACCAAATATCAAGCTGCTGAAGCAAAAAATGCGGCTTCTACAGTGTTAACAAGATTTCCCTTCAATTTGGCCTATAGACCTAGATTCTGACCCAATATGACCCATATTCGAACTTGACCTAGATATTTTTAAGACGAACATTGCGGCCTTTGGAGTGTTAACAAGATTTTCCTTCAATTTGACCTAGTTTTTGACCTCACATGGCCCAGTTTCGAACTTGTCCAAGCTTTGATGGAGATGAATGTTCTGATAAACTTTCATGAAGATTGGATGCAAAATGTAGCCTGTAGAGTGTTAACAAGCTCAAATGTTGACGACGGCCGGACGCCAGACAAAATGTGATCATAATAGCTCTCCTTGCACTTCGTGCATAGGTGAGCTAAAATACTTTTATCAGAGCCCTAGATAAGGAGCGTTTAGCTTGTTTCTAAAGTCTTTATTTTATCCACAAACCCGAAGTTGTGGGTACGGTACTCAAAAGAATCATCTCAATGAGACGATTCTTTTGAGTACCCACAACATAGTGTTTGGTTAACTAATAAGAGAGATATTGTGGGGAAAGGAGCAGTTTAGTCCCCCCGTATCAGGTCCTCTGTATTGGAAATCAAGAACGCACCAAAGCGGTGATTTGTTTTCAATGCCTTTTCTATAGCTTGTATTTTTTTCCATTTTGTATAATAACTTAACATTCTGTTTTCAATGTCATTTTGACTTTGTTCCCCTTCAGATATTTTTAGATATAAAATGGCAATATATATAAATTAAGACATACATTAGTTAACCCTTTCTCTCATACGACAATTCTGCAGCGAACGACTTGAACGTATTTTGTCAAAACATAGAAAATCTCCATAATTGAATGGATAACCTATGACAAAAAGTGGAAAACATTGTGACAAAAGGAGAAATTGCACGTTTTGTGCAATTTCTTCTTTTGTCACTATGTTTTCAAAAAACTGTCTGCTGCAGAGGCGTCAGAAATAGTCTATATGAGGGAAAGGGTTTACACTCTATGCATGAATAAATAAAGCCAAATCAATCAACATTATATGTCACGTGCAACACATAAAAAATGTTGTAAGTTATAGCTTTAAAAGCAGATGACTAAAACAAGCAATCAGTCTTTGTATATGACCCTTTCCCACCTGCAGGAGCACTTTGAGGCATTTGCAGCTGACAACATTTGAAAAAGATTGTGGTAAGAGGAAAATATACAATAAATTACTACTTTACCCACAATGTTTAACCCCTTTAGCAATTCCAACAAATCTGCAGAAAACGGCTTTATAAAATCAGAAAATATCTATAAAAGGATAGAAAGATTATTGAATAAAGTCATCTGCTGCATAGGTGTCAGAAAGCGTCTGTATGTGGGAAAGGTTAACCTTTTCCCTCATATGACAATTCTGCAGCAGATGACTTTGAACATATTTTGTAACAAAATATTCTCTAATTGAATGGATAACCTACGACTAAAAGTGGAAAACATTGTGGAAAAAAGAGAAATTGCTTGTTTTGAGCAATTTCTTCTTTTGACACAATGTTTACAAAAAGCCATCTGCTGCACAGGTCAAAAGTCATCTTGATCAGGAAATGGATCCTGTCATGAGTTTCATCATCCGAGAAAATTAACCTACCCTCAAGGTAAACTCCTTCCTTCCTGCATACAGATGCTTCCTGATGCCTCTGCAGCAGACGACTGCTGAAAACATTGTGACTAAAGGAAAAATTAAAAACAAGCTATTTCTCCTTTTGCAACAATGTTTTCAGTACTGTAAGGATACCTTCATCTATTCTATAATTTTGCTAGATGTTGGTAGTCTTCTGCTGCAAATTTCTGCTTCTACATGATTGAAAGGTTTTATCCATTTCTGCATACAACAAATCTGCACCTGGCGACTTTGAAAAACATCTATTCAAAAATATATGTAAATCTCTTTAACTTTAAGTATCATTTTTAACCCATTCCCTCATATAGACCCTTTAAGATGCCTCTGCAGCAGACGGCTGTTTGAAAACAAAGTGACAAAAAAAGAAACTTTTGCCACAATGTTTTCCACTTTTAGTCACAGGTTATCCATTCAATTATCAAGATTTTCTATTTTTTGACAAAAGAAGTTCAAAGTCGTCTGCTGCAGAATTGTCCTATAAGGGAAAGGGTTAAATATGGTTGAAACATTGTGACAAAAAGGAGAAATTGCTCATTTTAAGAAATGTGACTTTTTGCCTCAATGTTTTCCAAGATCTTCTACTGTGGATAAGTTGATGTTTAACAACATTTTCAACAGTATTTCATTTATACCACTTATAGCTACAAGTTCACCGTATGAGTGTTTCATGGCATTCTACCAAGGTAACTGGCTAACATCCATCATACACTATTTAGCTAATTGATGAACGTAACTTTTGTTAATCATAAGAATGAATGAATGGCCAAGCTGGTGCTTCAAACTTCAAACCCCTGGATCAAAAGCCCTGGTATTTACAGACAGCTATAGCAGCTAGACGTCTGTACGTGTATATGGAAAGAGAGGGTTAAACATTATGGATAATTTCGTAGCCTACCTTTAGATCTGATCATTGTAACGACCTCTAATGATAGATTTAATTCTTTCTGTAGTGTATCTATCTTCACCATTCGAGTCCTTAACTGAAAGTTTGCCATTCTTACCTTTTAAAAAGATAAAAAATACATTTGTTTGAATGGAGGTTTAACACTCTCCCACATACAAGGATTCTGCAGCAGACGACTTTGAACATATCTATTAAAAAAATGGAAAATCTCTATAATTGAATGGATAACCTATGACTTAAAGTGGAAAACATTGTGGCAAAAGGAGAAATTGATTGTGGCAAAAGGAGAAATTGCTTGTTTTGAGCAATTTCTTCTTTTGTCACTATGTTTTCAAAAAGCCATCTGCTGCAGAGGCATCAGAAAGCGTCTTTATGAGGGAAAGGGTTAAGCCATGATTCAACAGTACAGTCAAACTTGTATAAAGCTGCCATCCGAACGAGCCAAAATGTGGCAACGGAACACAGGTGGCTACTTGATACAAGTCTAATACAGAAGAAAATGTTGTTTAAGTTAATCTTCAAGTGGCTCCTTAACCCTTTCCCTCATATAAACGCTTTTGGACGCCTCTGCAGCAGACAGCTTTTTGAAAACATAGTGACAAAAGAAGAAATTGCACAAAACGTGCAATTTCTACTTTTGCCACAATGTTTTCCACTTTTAGTCATAGGTTATCCATTCAATTATGGAGATTTTCTATATTTTGACAAAATACGTTCAAAGTCGTCTGCTGCAGAATTGTCGTATGAGGGATAGGGTTAATATAAGTTGGCTGCTTAACAGAGGTGACCACTAACACAAGTTTAACCCTTTCCCTCATATAGACACTTTCTGACGCCTCTGCAACAGATGCCTTTTTGAAAACATAGTGACAAAAGAAGAAATTGCTCAGAACGAGCAATTTCTTCTTTTGCCACAATGTTTTCCACGTTTAGTCCTAGGTTATCCATTCAATTATAGAGATTTTCAATTTTTTGACAAAAAATTTTCAAAGTCGTCTGCTGCAGAATTGTCGTATGAGGGAAAGTGTTAACAGTTTTTCAGTTATATTTTAGTGTTTCCAGGGTGAAATACACACAATGTTGCCCATACACAGAGTAAATCACTTCCTCTTAAGGCTAACTGTTGACACTGAGCCTTTGTATGAAGTATGAAAGTATGGTGAAGCAACGATGTTGTAATGTTTCATACAGATGTATTATAGCCACTCTGACATAGGTCAGTTAAATGCCAACTCGTCCAAGACTCATTGACACTGAACTTTTTTATGAAGACATTGCAAACACAAAGGAAAGTGTCATCTGACATAGGTCAGTTAAGTGTCATCTGACATAGGTCAGTTAAGTGCCAACTTGTCCAAGATTCTTTGACACTGAACCTTTTTATGAAGAAATTGCAAACACAAAGGAAAGGGTCATTTTGTAAATGTGTACCAACAGGCGGTAAAGGGCAACACTGTACGCATCCTTCCACCTTCATCCCATTTTGTTTATGGGTGAGAGCATAAGCAATACATATACAGTCAAACCCTGTGGTAAAGACCACCTTTGATAAGAGATTCCCTGTCTATAGCAACCACTTTCAGTTTCTCATTAACTCATTTAATGCATACATGACCCTGCAATTAAAGACCATCTGTGACCAAAGACCATATTGTTGTGTTCCCATGGGTGGTCTTTACAGACAGGTTCCACTGTACATGTAAAGGTTAACAAACATCCCCACATAAAACAAATCTGCAGCAGACGACATTGAAAACATTTAGTAAAAAATATTGAAACTCTATGAATAAAAGAAATGAATAAAGTTGGAACCACTTTGGCTAAAGGGAAAATTGCTCGTTTTGACCAAATTCTCCTTATGTCACTATGTTTCTAATAGTTGTATGCTGCATAGGCGACAGAAAGCGCCTGTATGTGGGAAATGGTTAAGCACTTCTACATTTCATAGTGATCATTAAATTGTGTTAAAACAATCCATGTAATCTCCTTAAACACTGTAGGAGTTGGATGCATGCATTTTATCTAAAAGCCACAACCTATCAGCATATCAAGTTAAATGGATACACTGAACAAAAGGCTGAACAAGAAAAAGTGACAAAGGGAAATGAGCCGTCCAGCGAGAAAACCAACAGTGTGGACTCTGCGTAAAGTATCGACCCGGATCAGCCTACGTATGCCGCGCTGGCTTACCCGGATAGACACTTTTCACCTCCTGTGGATTTTCTGTTTCAGGACTCTATACCTCTATCTCCCTGAGACGGAATGCGTCGGCCCGGTCAGTCTGTGCAGACTGCGCAGGTTGATCGATACATTACGCAGAGGTCATAATATTGGTTTTCTTGCGGGACGGCTCAAATAATCCCTTAAAATAGCATGTTAGTGGAAAGCTCTTTGTATTATTCCTTCTCCTGTTAAATCACTTTGTTACTGTATCAGAGTTTACGATAAATCCCTGGAACCGAAAACAAAGTTTAGTCAAATCATGACAGGCAGACAACAGATAAGAGATCTCTTTGTGGCTCCCTGCCTTATAAGCAGGTGATACAAACTATGAGTAACTGCTCATTATTGTTATTTCTTCTTTTCCTACATTACAGAGCTCCAAATCAGGGGCATTTTTCATGTTCTTAAATCCTTATTTGACATTCAAACCCTATGTTGTGGGTACTCAAAAGAATCGTCTCACTGAGACGATTCTTTTGAGTACCCACAACATAGGATTTGGTTGAGTAATAAGAGAAATATTGTGGGGAAAAGACCTGTTCACTCCTTATCTAATCCTCTGCTACACTGTCTTCCAAGTCACCTTTTTCAAAGTTTCAGAAGAAAGAGAGATTTGACTCACCATGTCTAGCCTGTCTATGAGTTTCTGTATATTTTCATCCAATTGGGTCATTTCTTCCTCCGAACATGGTCCATCAACTTGGCATTTGTCCTCCGGTAGCACCAGATGGTCCGGGAGTTTAAACACATTGTTTATCAAGTAATGCTGAAATACAGGCAACATGTTGACTCGAGACAACAAGATTGTATGAAGGAACACATCTGTCCAGTAAAACATTGTGGCAAAAATAGAAATTGCACATCAATAGTAAGTAATAGTTTTAACTCATTGTTGATCAAGTAATTTTCATCAATTGGGCAAGTAACCTTTTATTTTACCCATATTCTAACTTGACCTAGATATCATCAAGATTAACAAACTGAACAAGTGACATGAAGATTTGATGAAAATAGCGACCTCTAGAGTGTTAAGAAGCAAATTGTTTCAAAAACAAACACTGGACAAAAGGCGATCACAATAAATTATAACTTGAGTTGACCACTTTATGCTCAGGCGAGCTAAAACTGGTGATGCAAGCAAATTGATTGTAATTAGGGTAATTTCAAAACAATCTCTGAAGGTAAGTTTTGTTGAGACATGGCCATTATGTCACTTTGTGAGATCTAGGTATATCTCCCTAATTTTTCTATAATCAATCTTTTTAACAGAAATTAATTTTCTAATCTTCTAATAATTAAATATTTGTTCTCTGTCAAATTACTACTTTAATTTATGCAGATTTTCTCTGTCAAATTACTACTTTAATTTATGCAGATTTTCTCTGTCAAATTACTACTTTAATTTATGCAGATTTTCTCTGTCAAATTACTACTTTAATTAATGCAGATTTTCTCTTTCAAACTACTACATTAATTTATGCAGATTACCAACTTAAATTGTTTTCATCCTGCATGAGTATAGAATGAGCACATTTAGGTATTTAACCCTATCACGCATACGACAATTCTGCAGCAGACGACTTTGAACGTATTTTGTCAAAACATAGAAAATCTCCATAATTGAATGGATAACTTATGACTAAAAGTGGAAAACATTATGGCAAAAGGAGAAATTGCACGTTATGTGCAATTTCTTCTTTTGTCACTATGTTTTCAAAAAGCTGTCTGCTGCAGAGGCGTCCGAAAGCATTTATATGAGGGAAAGGGTTAAATGTGTTACAATAATTTTACCTGAGCCTTATCAAACTTTTCGTCCAGTCGTTCAACCGCTTTCACAATCAGGTCATGAGAATTTGTTTGTAATTGATCCTCAGAAATACTGCCTTTAAACTGTAATAGATGTCATGTATACTGCCTTCAAATGGTAATAGATATCATGTATACTGCCTTTAAACTGTAATAGATGTCATGTATACTGCCTTTAAACTGTAATAGATGTCATGTCATGTATACTGCCTTTGAACTGTAATAGATGTCATGTATACTGCCTTTAAACTGTAATAGATGTCATGTATACTGCCTTTAAACTGTAATAGATGTCAGAAATACTGCCTTTAAACTGTAATAGATGTCATTTATACTTCCTTTAAACTGTAATAGATGTCATGTATACTTCCTTTATACTGTAATAGATGTCATGTATACTGCCTTTAAACTTTAATAGATGTCAGAAATACTGCACAACCTCTTCCCAATGTCTATGTGCAAAATATGGTTTATGTAAAACAATAAAAGAAACAACATCAAAGATGAAGATGCAAGTGACCTCATTTTGGATTGTGACCATCTTTACGCGCATACCACATTTTTTACCCGTAAATTCAACAGTTTATGAAATAAGATGGATGAGGTGCAGGTGGTCACATCTTATGGTCAAGCAATAAGTTTACTGTAGTGGGGGATAACCGTTGTTGGCAGTAGTTATGAACTTAGTTTGAACTTCAAGAAACCCATGTCTGGTTGTAGTTAGCAAAAAAATTTCAACATGTTCAAAAAATCTCTACGGTGAGCTCGGATGCCAAGACCCTACTGTGACCGTAGTTGACCGAATTTGACCCTGCTTGACCATAGTTCACACATAGTTCAATGTAGTTGTCCGTAGCTACACATAGTAATACCCTAGATAACCCTAGCCATTATGCTCAAACCTATGTCACCCTACTTCAACCTAGTAGACCGTACCAGCACTACGGTGAACTACGTTCAAATGAACTACATGCGTGACCGTCAGTCAACTAATAACTTTGAAATTGAGTTAACCCTTTCTAACATACAACAAAACTGAATAAGACGACATAAGAAAACATTTAATCAAAAGTATGGAAACGCTCTCTATAAATGACAGATGAATCAAATTATTGAATAAAGTTGGAAACATTGTGACCAAAAGAAGAAATTGCTCATTTTTTCACTATGTTTCCAAAAGTTGTCTGCCGCAGAGGTGTCAGAAAGCAATTGTATGTGGGAAAGGGTTACCTTAATGATAATTGCGTCATTTAAAGCTTGAACTGCTTCCTTCAGATATTCACAAATCAGGTTGTACACTGAAAATATAGAAAGGAAATGATTTATCATATTGTTACGCACCGGTGGTCTTCCGGTTTTCTTCTTCGAGAGAGAGGAAGGTAGTAGTTTTACGTGATGTTACTACCTTCCCCTCAAAGAAGAAGAAGAAAACAGGAAGACCAGAAACAAATCCCAGTGAATCCAGCGATTCGAACCTGCAACAGAAGTTATGGGGAAGAGAAGGAACGTGATAGAACCGGTTGGAAAATTGAGAGAATGTGTCACGGCACACAACAAGAGACTGTCGCGGAACAAAAACTGAAAGTGATGTCACTCATTCGTAGCTGAGGACCGTGCATTACAATAATATATATAAACGCTTTCTGACGTGTCTGTAGCCGAGGGATTTTGAAAACATTGTGACAAAAGAAGAAATTGCACAAAACGTGCAATTTCTCCTTTTGTCACAATGTTTTCCACTTTTAGTCATAGGTTATTCATTCAATTATTTTGAAAACATTGTGGCAAATGAGCAATTTCTCCATTTGGCACAATGTTTCAACACTATTCAATAATTATAATTCTCTTGTAGTCTGCTGGAATTCTTTTTAAGTGGGAAATGGTTAAATATATAGAAGAATCAAGATGCCTAAGATTTCTAATCCAATACCACTGGATAAAGACAATGACGTACGTATCCCTTATCTTCTAGGGTTTAGCCATGATATAACTGTTGGTAAAAATGATGGTTGTCAACCGAGGGAGGTTGTGAGCTTGAAACCCAGTTTGGTCTTCATTTTTTCAGATGTTTGACGAAAGTCATTATGACAATTTGTTTGTTTTAATGGGGTTATACACCATTTTCAACATTATTTCATTTATATCATGATGGCGACAGTTGACATATTCATGATCCCTGGGTAAACAAACCAGTACTAGGCTTAGGAAATGTGCCCCTTGCCCAAGGGCACTCCAACATGACCATCGTGAAGCGACTGGGGATTGAACCCGGGACGCCCAGTTTCAAATCCTGACTTACCACTTGACCACGACAGATTCCTCTCAGTATTACACGCCTTCTTCAATCAATCGGCTAAATAGTCTGTTACCTGAGAAGAATGGTGTGTTGCGCACAACCCCAAGTGCAAGAAAGTCAGAAAAACGCAAATTAGTCGAATTGGCTGTCTTGATATAACTGAACTTCTGTTGTACATGGCATTTATCCTTTCCCACATGCAGACACTTTCTGAGGCATCTGCGGCAGACGACTATTGAGAAGTTATAAACATTGTGGTAGAAGTAGAAATTGTTCATCATGTGCAATTTCTCCTTTTGCCACAATGTTTTCAATTTAATTCAACTGTCTTTTACAGAGAATTTTAATTTTTTGCTAAGTTTTTTTTAAAGTCATCTGCTGCGGATTTGTTATATTTTGGAAAGGGTGAAACAGTCACTTATTTAACCCTCATACGACAATTCTGCAGCAGACGACTTTGAACATATTTTGTCAAAAAATAGAAAATCTCTATAATTAAATGGATAACCTATGACTAAAAGTGAAAAACATTGTGGCAAAAGGAGAAATTGTTTTAAGCAATTTCTTCTTTTGTCACTATGTTTTCAAAAAGGCGTCTATATGAGGGAAAGAGTTAACCCTTTCTCATAGGTAGACGTATTCTGACAAAGTAAATAGCAGATGACTTGGAAACATCATGTCAAATGGAGAATTTGCTTATAATGAGCAATTTCCCCTTTTGCCACAATGTACTCAATGACTTCAGACTATATGCTGTATGTGGGGCAAAGGATTAAACTTCAATCAATGCACTCCCTATATAAAGGCCTCTGCGACTTACTGCCATTCATGAAGGTTTGAGGTGCAAATCCAAAGTACTGGACAGCATACTCATCTTCTGCTCGGGATATATCGACTTCATCTGTATCCATGGTTACTGAAATGAAGAAATGAAGGAAAGGGTTAATCTAATAAGAATCAACAAACAAGAAACCGTTGAAGACGGTCAAGCCGGATTGTCAGCAATTTTACCTTGAAAATCGACAAACCAAGGTCAAGGTCAAAGTAACCATAGAAATCAATAGAACTTGTTACTGGTTATCTTCAGGCAAAGTTTCAAGTTTGTAACCCTTTCCAGTGCTGAGATTTTGCCTCAACCTGAAACTTTAACCAAAATGATGACAAACAGACAAACAGACAGACATCGCCAATCTATAGTCCGGAATTGCTAGAGCAATCCAGCCAAAAAGGGTGTTTTCAAACAACAACAAAAGAACTACATTATGGAAAAACTGCTTTCGGTCATTACTTGATTTATTTTCAGAAACAAAAAGTTAGCATTGTCTAAACTAAATTGCTAATGTTTATAAACCTTTCTAACATGCAAGAAATCTGCAGCAGACGACTTTGAAAACATTAAGACAAATTTATGGAAACTATATAAATGCCCAACACTTTCAAAAGTCATCTGCTGCATGTGTCAGAAATCATCTTTATGTTAACCCTTTCCCTCGTATAGACGCTTTCTGATGCCTCTGCAGCAGATGGCTTATTGAAAACATAGTGACAAAGAAGAGATTGCTCAAAACAAGCAATTTCTCCTTTTGCCACAATGTTTACCCCTTTTAGTCATAGGTTATCCATTCAATTATAGAGATTTTCTATTTTTTTCACAAAATATGTTCAAAGTCGTCTGCTGCAGAATTGTTGTATGAGGGAAAGGGTTAAGATTAGCTTTTCCAGAGCGCTGCTCAAATAAACCATTTCCTAAAGATGCCTTCTGACACCTCTGCAGCAGATGACTTTTGAGAACATTACGAGAATAGAAAAAATTACTCAAAACCACCAATTTCTCCTCTTTCCACAATGTTTCTAACATTTTCCAGTACATTTGTAATTATATCTTCATTTACAGCGATTTTCCATAATTTTACCTAGACGTATTCAAAGTCGTCTGCTGTAGATTTGTTGTTAGTGGGAAAAGGATAATGCATGATGTGCAGGTCACAGGTTCGATGTCTTGCAAGGTCATACCAAAGATTTTAGAATGGTAGAGATGGCTTTCTGTCCTTGGCACTCACGGGTGTAGGGCATTACAACTGACTCGCTGGTGTCAATATAAAAGGACAAGTGTTAGCATTAGTACTGGTATGATGGTATCTTAACTAGGAAACGATGCGAAATAAATGATGCAAATGCTTAACCAAATGATGACTTTCAGTTTATTTGCTTAGGACAGTAGGACTCGTAAATAATTTATAATCAAAGCACTGATACTGTGCTGCAAGCAAGGAGCTAACTGCAGATCATGGAAAATCATTTACCAATCACAAAAGTTAATAAATATTTACTCGAAACAGGTATATTATCATATTATGCTTATATATCAAGTATGTAACATGTCAGAAAGGCCAATTACTAAAAAGGCCCACTTTTAATCTTGTTTATTGCTGTTGGCATGTTGATTTACATTAACAGTTAAAACTAATCAATTATTTCATATAGGTATATAATTTCAAGTTATAATACGGGTAAACAAATCGACGGCGAAGCCGGCGATGTTTCCCGTCAATAGGTTATGTGTATGAACTTTGCAAAATTTTGCTATACCGTCATTCCAAAAATTGTGTCCAGAATGGATTTTGATGCAGTCACGATTCTGCTACGTTTTGATTGGATGAAAAGAAAATATCGAAACAAAAAAAACTTCTAGAGAAAATAATTAAATATGATAATACGTACTCGATAAAGGAACGAGCACAAGTAATTTTATGTGTGATAATTTCCGTTTAATAACACTCGTCTTCTATTTCTAAAACGAGTTCAAATAAAACTCGTAAGGGTTTTTTGACCTTTTGACATTCTGGAAGTTATAAATCCAAATTCCTGTAATATGACGTCATTTTATTAGTGGTGCAGAGGTAGAGCGACGCGGCCTCTTGTATCAGAGGTCCCTGGTTCGAGTCCTGTGATGAGCGGGTCCTGACTTTGGGATTTTTTGGTTTTTTTTGTTTCACAATCGATGTAAAATAAATAAGTTTAAACTAAATGAACCAAAAGGAAAACGACAGAAATTATAGGAAACGTTAGTTTGGCTTGTCACAAATGTAGTTCCGTGAATTATGGAATCGTTTTATTTGAAGTACTTTATGAAGGGCAAGTTGATTATTTGTTGTACCTGTCATCATATTTTCATGGATGTAAAATCTTAACTATATTTTAAAGTTAAATATAAGCTTAACCTGATGATGATTTTTATTTTCTTTGCTTAGGTCGGTAGGACTCGTAATTGACGTAAATAACTGATCGTGCTGCAAGCAAGGGGCTAACTGCAGTTCGCGGGGAATTATTCACCGATCAAAACATATAATAAATGTTTACCCGAAATAGGTACTCATATTATAACTATAATCAAAATGTGTTTGTGGTTTTTAGCTCCACTGGCTGAAAGCCAGTCGAGCTTATGTCATGGCGAATTGTCCGTCGTGCGTGCGTGCGTGTGTGCGTGCGTGCGTTAACTTTTTCCTTTAAAGGACTTCTTCTCCCTAACCACTTGGCCAATTTGGTTGAAACTTCATGGGAAGCATCCTCTCAATGTCCTCTACTAAATTCCTTCAAATTTTTTTGATCCATTCATAATTCTGGTTTCCATGGCAACCGAAAGAAAAAAGTAGTGAGAACTTAAAAAATCTTCTTCTCCGAAAGTGTCAGGCAGATTTTCAAATAATTTTGTAGAAATGTTCCTTGGGTGACCCTTTATTAGATTCCTTCAAGAAATTTTGATTGGGCGAAAAACATGGCCGCCAGGGGGCGGGGCTTTTTTGCCTTATATAGCTATAGTGAAAACTTAAATAATCTTCTTCTCAAAAAGTGTTCAGCAGATTTTCAAATAATTATGTAGAAATGTTCCGTGGGTGACCCTCTATCAGATTCCTTCAAGCCATGTTGATTGGTAAAAAAACATGGCCGTCACAGGGCGGGGCTATTTTGCCTATATGGCTAAAGAGCAAACTTAAAAAATCTTCTCCTTCAAAAGTGTCAGGCCGATTTTCAAATAATTTTGTAGAAATGTTCCTTGTGTGAACCTTAATTAGATTCCTTCAAGAAATGTTGATTAGGCGAAAAACATGGGCGCCAGGGGGCGGGGCTTTTTTGCGTTATATAGCTATAGTGAAAACTTAAAACATCTTCTTCTCCGAAAGTGTTCAGCCGATTTTCAAATAATTTTGTAGAAATGTTCATTGGGTGACCCTCTATCAGATTCCTTCAAGCCATGTTGATTGGTCGAAAAACATGGCCGCCAGAGGGCGGGGCTATTTTGACTTATATGACCATAGTGAAAACTTAAAAAATCTTCTCCTCCGAAAGTGTCAGGCATATTTTCAAATAATTTTGCAGAAACATTCCTTTGGTGACACTTTACAAGATTCCTTTAAGCCATGGTGGTTGGTAAAAAAAATAGCCACCACGGGGCAGGGCTGTTTGGAGGTTTTATTTTTGCCTTATGGCCGTGGAGCGATACTGGCCCTCTTGGGCCTCTTGTTTGTTAATGTAATAAGATAATCTATCTACTGCAAACTTCTTTATAATCACTGAAGTTTATCTTAAATTAACAATCTCTTTGTTTACATTGTCGTATATTTTAACAAATTAAGGGAAATAGTTAAAACATTACCTTAGCATGAAATTGAATACAAAATGGGCCTTTTTGACACGGATTCATTCAGGACATGTGGTCAAAATAAAAGTAAAAACTATCACGAAAACCAATGAAAATGTCAACAAAAATCAGATACAAGTTACAACAAAGATTAAAAAGAAGTTCCATTCATGCAGTACTGTCTACTCACTTATATACGAATTCGTGTATAAATAAAATATATTTGTATCTGTTCTTTTAAGACAAAGTTCTGTTGTTTATCATTCAAGTGTTGTTTACATTTTCAAAAGTGGCGCGCTTCTGTCAGTTATGATCAAAGAGAGATAACTCGTCAAAGTTTAAGATTATTACATTTTATAGAGTTATTTCCCTTCAATCATATTGCTATAGCAGAGACAGTAAATATGCAACTTCCGAATTTTGATAGGCTAATCTGTAGACAATTATATGAACTATATACTTTACTTTGTTTACGTTTTCTTCCCACTGACAGTTACATTTAACGGATTTATATTAATAGGTGATTCACAGGCACGTCAGTCTGAATCATAGTGTATTTATTACGAAATTCTATTTTTTACGTTACACATTGTAGGGGGCGTAATTTTCAAAATGGAGTCGAAAACAAAATATTTGTCATTGCATTTAGTAATTTTTACATTTTCTGCTGCTATGGCGCAAGTTCCTGATGTACCGGTCGGTCCAGCGATAGACACAGAGGAAGAAGATATTATAATAAGTCAACACAAAACAGACAGCTTAACAATTTTAATGTTATTGGGCTTAACGTTGCTAACCATTTTGACAGTTTGGTTATTCAAGCATAGACGTTTCAGATTCGTGCATGAAACCGGTCTGTCTATCATATATGGTAAGTAAATGCTCTTAGGAACTATGAAACAATAACTCTCATGCATTTTAGACTTTGTTTCACTTTAATAAAACCAATTTCAAGAACCGGAAAGCCGGATTTCCGAAAAGGGACCTTGCAAAATTTGTGACAATGAAGGACTCTGGTTCAGGTTAGACTGTAATACATGTATAATACATGTCATACATTGGATTCTCGATAACACATTTTCTTTGTTTTTGACGAAATTAAATTGAAATTGTACAGTCAATATTTTTTAATTCACTCATTTTCTTGTCATAACTCTGAACTACTGTATATAAAAGACAAACTAAAATACCCCTGTAATGTTTATGGTTTCTTACATTGATGAAAACCATATGTGCAGGTGCTTACCCAGGCATACGCACATATACCAATGTTTACAATTCAACAGAAAAGGTAATACTATATGCATTGAAAACTGAAGGCTGAGAAAGGTAAGGGTTGATTTCGTCTGGAATTGGCTACTAATCATTTTTTGTGTGTTAGGTATGACCAAAAATACCACTTCATTTCACCATATACAATGTAGGATTTCAAAGTTTTCCCTAAGGGATATGCCCTGATCCCCTACCTCACCTGTGTGTATGCTTGTTAGCGACCCTAATCATAATGTGTGACCCCCCAATTTTTCAAATGAGCCCCAAAAATTATGAAAAGTATTGGGCTTGAGAAAATCAATTGCAATATATCTTAAGATGCTACCAGGTAACCTATTTATGAAAAAATCATGCTTTTTGTCTCGCCCACGATAGTGGAGTGAGACATAGCAGTCACTTTTCCGGCCACGGCGGCCGCTTTTACAAATAGCTATATCTCGACAACAACTGCTTGAATTTTTCTGAAACTTTGGTAGCTGTATTGTTTGGTCATGGGACATCTGTCAACGTCAAAATTTTCAGGGTCAAGGTCATAATTGTGCAGAACTTGACCTTTGTTAGGTAACTTAACCTCAAAACTTAACCTTTCTTATATCTCAGCAACCTCTGCTTGAATTTTTCTGAAACTTTGTCAGATGTATTGTTTGGTCATGGGACATCTGTCAACGTCAAAATTGTCAGGGTCAAGGTCATAACTGTGCAGAACTTGACCTTTGTTAGGTAACTTAACCTCAAAATTTAACCTTTCTTAAATCTCAGCAACCCCTGCTTGAATTTTTCTGAAACATTGTCAGATGTATTGTTTGGTCATGATACATCTGTCAACGTCATAATTTTCAGGGTCAAGGTCATAATTGTGCAGAACTTGACCCTTTCTTATATCTCAGCGACCCCTGCTGGAATTTTTCTGAAACTTTGTCAAATGTATTGTTTGGTCATGGGACATCAGTCAACGTCAAAATTTTCAGGGTCAACGTCGTAATTGTGCAGAACTTGACCTTTGTTAGGTAACTTAACCTCAAAACTTAACCTTTCTTATATCTCAGCAACCCCTGCTGGAATTCTTCTGAAACTTTGTCAGATGTATTGTTTGGTCATGGGACATCCATCAACGTCAACATTTTCAGGGTCAAAGACATAATTGTGCAGAACTTGACCTTTGTTAGATAACTTAACCTCAAAACTTAACCTTTCTTATATCTCAGCAACCCTTGCTGGAATTTTTCTGAAACTTTGTCAGATGTATTGTTTGGTCATGGGACATCAGTGTCAACATCAAAATGTTCAGGGTCGAGGTCATAATTGTGCAGAACTTGACCTTTGTTAGGTAACTTAACCTCAAAATTTAAACTTTCTTATATCTCCGCAACCCCTGCTGGAATTTTTCTGAAGCTTTGTCAGATGTATTGTTAGGTCATGGGACATCCGTCAACGTCAAAATTTTCTGGGTCAAGGTCATAATTGTGCAGATCTTGACATTTGTTAGATAACTTAACCTCAAAACTTAACCTTAGTCCTATCTCAGCAACCCCTTATGGAATCTTTCTGAAATGTCAGATGTATTGTTTGGTCATGGGACATCCGTAAACATTTTAAGGTCAAGGTCATAATTTTACAGAACTTGACCTTTGTTAGGTAACTCAACCTTGGTTATACCTCAGCAACCCCTGCTGGAAGTTTTCTGAAACTTTGTCAGATGTATTGTTTGGTCATGAAACATCTGTCAACGTCAAAATTTTCAAGGTCAAGGTCATAATTTTACAGAAATTGACCTTTGTTAGGTAACTTTATCTAGGTTATATCTCGGCAATCCCTCCTGAAATTTTTCTGATATTTTATAAGATGTATTGTTTGGTCATGGGACATCTGTCAACGTTAACATTTTCAAGGTCAAGGTCATTATTTTACAGAACTTCACCTTGTTTAGGTAACTTAACTTAAAAACTTAACCTTGGTCTTATCTCTGGTCATAGGACATCCGTCAACATCAAAATTTTCAAGGTCAAGGTCATAATTTTGCAGAATTTGACCTAGGTTAGGTAACTTTACCTTGGTTATATCTCTGCAACCCCTGCTGGAATTTTTCTGAAATTTTGTCAGATGTATTGTTTGGTCGTGGGACATCAGTCTGTCAATGTTAACATGTTCTATGTCAAGCTCATAATTTTGCAGAACTTGACCTAGGTTAGGTAAGTTAACCTCAAAACCCAACCTTGGTTATATAGAACTTACTATCATAATCATAGTGATTGCAATTATTTACAATTTAATGTAGTATTAATGACTGTATTATTGATCACTCTTTACTTCATGTGTGAATAAATATATTAAGATATATACACATGTAGTGAGTTTATTATTTATCATGACATGTTGATAACAATGCATTGACAGACACTTACTTTTTCACATTTTATCAACTTTACTTCCTTTCTGCATAGTGATACCATTTAATATCTGATTTTCTTAGAAGGGCGAGACACCCTCAGCCCGAGGTCTTGTTCTAGATTTTTATACAAGCAAAAAGTTTAAGAGATGTTATTACTAATTGTCAACAGTTTATATTTTATGTTTAAAAAAGTGAATGCTACAATGAAACAAAATTCATGATGAAATCACTGAATATTGAGCTGTATCATTTTACATAACCCTTTACGGACCAAGTGCTATGCATGTATAAGTTCTTTTTACTTTCTACAATTTTGATCAAATTTATCTTTGGGTTAGAATGAGTATATATGTTCTGGTATTACATTTAATGATTCAATTTTTTTAGAATTTTTTTTTAGCATCCCTTGACACACTACTGTCAATCTTGTTTGTACTTTTAACATAAATTTGTCATTTGTATTCATATTTTACCAATTTATTATTTCTTTTTTCCCCATGTTCGATCAATTTCTTTTTTCCCAACGTTTGAGAAATTTGTCCATCCAATTAGGCATCAAGACGTGTCTGCATCAAAAATAATTTTAAAGTTTATAAAGATAACAATTTCATGTTGAAAGGTTGACTTAATGACATAGGATTGACTTTTGTTAAAAGAAATTTAGTTTAAACTCGTTTTTTTCAGGTCTAATTGTTGGTGCAGTGATCCGATACACTAGTTTCCCAGCCATAGAAACTACATCTCATGCAGAACTAAAAGATTACAGCAAGAGCATTCCACCTGAGGCACTGTTTATAAATTTCACAGAAAAAATTCACAATATCACAGAGTTAAAGATTATAAAGTACACCCTGGATAAAATTGTAACAGAAGTGGAAGAAGAAGCACCTTTAGAAAAATCGGTAAATGACAATGAGCTACACAATGTCAGATAAAAATTTCACTTGACACAACACTCTGTTTAACCCTTTTCCACATACAATGAATATGCAGCAGATATCTTTGAAAATGTTGAGGCAATAATAAAAATAAAAAAATATGAAAATTCTCTATAAAAAAAATGTGAGTTTAATTATTGAATAGAATTGAAAGAATTGTGGCAAAAGGAGAAATTGCTCATAATGAGTTATTTCTTCTTTTACCACAAAGATTTCATAAGTCTTCTGATCAGAATGCGTCTGCAAGTGGGAAAGGTTAAAGTTTGGCTCAGTTTATTAAGAGTTGTCATTGTCTCGGTTAGCCATCATTGAAACAAAGTTTTCCGTCAATGATGTCTCAATAATGAACCTATCTGTTTCTTATGACCTTAATATGAGAGAATATGCTGCTTTTGACACAACCTTCTCTTAACCCTTTCCCTCATATAGACGCTTTCTGACGCCTCTGCAGCAGATGGCTTTTTGAAAACATAGTGACAAAAGAAGAAATTGCTCAAAACGAGCAATTTCTCCTTTTGACACAATTCTTTTCCACTTTTAGTCATAGGTTATCCATTCAATTATGGAAATTTTCTATGTTTTGACAAAATACGTTTCAAGTCGTCTGCTGCAGAATTGTCGTATGAGGTAAGGGGTTAATCCTTCTTTCCCACTTGCAACAACTTTGAAAACACCTGGGCAATACTATGGAAAGTCTTTATAAATATAAGTATAATCATTGAATACTCAATAGAGTTGAAAACATTGTGGCATCAGTAGGGTTTATTCTTTAGGACAACTTCTCCTTTTGTCGCAATGTTTCCAAAAGTCGTCTGCTACAGATGTACCAAATGCATCTGCTAGCATGGAAAGGTTTAACCCTTTCCCTCAAACGACAATTCTGCAGCAGACGACTTTGAACGTATTTTGTCAAAACATAGGTTATCCATTCAATTATAGAGATTTTCTATGACAAAAAATGGAAAACATTGTGGCAAAAGGAGAAATTGCACGTTTTGTGCAATTTCTTCTTTTGTCACTATGTTTTCAAAAAGCCGTCTGCTACAGAGGCGTCAGAAAGCGTATATATGAGGGAAAGGGTTAAATTTTGCATAATATAACCAGAACTGGCACTGTATCCATCAACAAAATCTCTAAACTGAACCTCTGTGTTTTTTGGGTCTCGAAGATCTTCCTAGCTTTTAATCATTAAGATGGGGGTATTTCATTGACACTTCTATACTTCGTCCATGATATTTGATAAATTTGTGTTTACTTATAGAAGATCTTTGACAAAGATAGGGCCTACAATGTCAAAGGAAAAGAGTTTAATGGAAACATATTACAGAATTTAAAAGTAACAATCCAAAAATGTTAATTAGCGTGATACTCGGCACTTTTGACTAGCTGGAAGTTTGTTATGTAAAGGTGTTTATTTCATAGGATTGTAAATCAAAACTCTATATTTAAACCGTTCAACATACAGACCTTTTCTGATGCCTCTGCAGCCGACAACTTCAGAATAATCAATTTCTTCTTAAGCCAATATGTTTTAAAAATTCAACTCTTTTAATAAATATACTTTCATTAAAAGAGAGTTTCCACATTTTTGCCTCAAATGTTTCCAAATTCGTCTGCTTCAGATTTGACTAGCAGGAAGTTTGTCATGTAAAGGTGTTTATTTCATAGGATTGTAAATCAAAACTCTATATTTAAACCGTTCAACATACAGACCTTTTCTGATGCCTCTGCAGCCGACAACTTCAGAATAATCAATTTCTTCTTAAGCCAATATGTTTTAAAAATTCAACTCTTTTAATAAATATACTTTCATTAAAAGAGAGTTTCCACATTTTTGCCTCAAATGTTTCCAAATTCGTCTGCTTCAGATTTGTTGTACGCGAGAAAAAAGTAAAGTAATTTAAAATCTTTAGTTTATATCAAATATTTTAACATTGAGCAAGAATGACTCATTTTAACCATTTATCATGTATGACTCATTACATACATTTCTTCAAGACACTTCTGATAAGTATCTATGACCATATAGCCCCAGATAAAGGACCTTTTTTTTCATATTGCTCAACCAATCCATGTGTAATGGGTATCCGAAAGAGTCGTCTCAACGAGACAATTTGTTTGAGTACCCACATAATAGGGATTCAGGGTTGAAGAATTATTCTAGAGCATCATGAAATACATGCCTTATCTAGAGTTCTAAATACATGTTTTGGTTAATATTTTAGTTCACTGATTAATTGTAAATTTTCTTTCTTACAGGTGACCTTTGACCCAGAGATATTTTTTAATGTCTTTCTACCTGTCATAATATTTGAAGCTGGATATAGCATGAAACGGGTATGAAACTTTATTTTACAAATATTTGATACTTGCTAATGTTGGATTAGTCATTTGATCCAATGTTGTTTTTCTGTGCAATTTATACCCCAGTCACACACGCAGTGCGGATAGCTTCGTCGAGCCACGGATAGAGAAATATAGTAATCCATATCAATCTGTACCTGAGCCGTACCTCAACGTTGTAATTTGTATCAATCCATATCAACACTTGGTCAAAACGTATACAAGACTTATCCCAGACTTGCAAGTTTCTCCAATTTTTGAACTTGCACAAAAGTTGGAGTGATCCGTGGACATGACTTTGGTCCAACTTAGTTGAAACTTATTCATCTGTAGTTAGACGTACTAAAACATAGATATCTGTACTGAAACGTACCTAGCCGTAGTTAGACATGAAATATTTAAAACTTGCAGCCTTTCCCCGTGTTTTACTACATTTAACTACGTTTTGGTACGGTTAACTACAGCCTACTAAGTCTTCATACAAATTGATCCATAGTTGAACACAGTTATCTTAGGCTGTCCGTTCCTAAACGTAGTAGTTCAATGTAGTTCACTGTTACCTCAACAATCAGACATATCCATGTGTGTGTCTGTACCATTCCACTCTTTATGTGTCAATTCCCTCACACAGAGGTGCATAAGGATCACTTCTCGTTCTTCTGACTGTCAGTCTGTTACTTCCTGACATGCTGAACATTGTTGATTTCTTGACTTTAAACATTTTGAAAGAAATAATAAAATAAGACGTAGACACAAAAGCAATCAATAATCCTATAAATTGTAAAGATTCAGATCAGGCTACTGGGATGTGCACTGTGATCTCTATCAACACTGATTACAAATGCCCTTTGTGGAAGGCAGTGCTGCATCAATCTCATACCAATTGTATCTGGTTCAGATCCCGTCTTAAATTGATCCTGCCTTTGAGATTTTTCCACACCAACTGGTTAGATACCCAGAGCGAGATTAATTTAAGTTTAATGATTGATTGGGGTTTAATGCCGTTTTTAACAATTTCTCAGTCATATCACGGCAGCCAGTTCACCTACTCATATGTTTCCTGGTTTTCGCACACCAGTACTCCACATAACAATCTTCCCAATCAACTGGCTGCTTTTCTACGTAGACTTAGCCCATTGGTAGAAGACGAATGACGCATGTCGCATTGACTTTTGTCAAACGTCGGAAAGAAAGTTGGCCGAGCCGGGATTCAAAGATTAAATTTAAGCTGAAAAACTAATTTGCAATTGAAAAAAAATCAGACTTATAAAATAATATAAATCTAAATGAATATGCATGTGTTTCTTTTTTTATTTCAGAAACATTTCTTTAAAAACTTTGGTGCCATTACAATGTATGCTTTTTTTGGAACAACTTTATCCTGTATGGTTGTAGGGTAAGTCAACTCCTGAACCCTTTCCCTCATACGACAATTCTGCAGTAGACGACTTTGAACGTATTTTGTCAAAAAATAGAAAATCTCTTTAATTGAATGGATAACCTATGACTAAAAGTTGAAAACATTGTGGCAAAAGGAGAAATTGCATGTTTTCTGCAATTTCTTCTTTTGTCACTATGTTTTCAAAAAGTTGTATGCTGCAAAGGCGTCAGAAAGCATCTATATGAGGGAACAGGTTAACTTGATAATTGTGTTAATTTGTCCAGGGAACAATTATACTTAATTTAATTAATTGTAAACTATGATCTCATGGTTTTTTAATGAATTAAAAGTAAGACATATTTGTCCTGACCTCAATCAATTGTATATATGGGACATCTTGGTACTTTATTTGATTTCCAAGGCATCTGATTTTCAGTCTTAGTTGACTTTTAAAAAGAAATTTATCATCTGAATCAAAGAAAGATCTGGCTCTGCATACCTTCCTGAATTATACAACATTCTGACAAACAGTGTACATCCCTTCAGATTAGAGTGCACAGCAAAATAGACTAATCATTAATCCTGTCTCACATACCACAACATCTTCAATAGACAAACTTTGAAAATACAAATGTATTAATAAAAAAAATATGGAAAATCTCTATAGAGGGAAAGACAAATTGAAATCAAATTGAAATCTTTGTGACAAAAGTAAAAATTGCTCTTCATTTTCCTTTTGTCGCAATGTTTTCACAAGACGTCTGCTGCATGGGTGTGAAAATGCACCTGTAAGTGGGAAAGGGTAAATAGAACATGTACTTTTATTTTTTCCAGAGGATTGATGTATGCTTTTACAAGATTTTTACCAATGACATTTACCGTGAATGATTGTTTTTTCTTTGGAGCAATAATCTCAGCCACAGACCCAGGTCAGTATTTTGTTATACAATCATTACACAATGTACTAATTCAATCTTAGGAGGATTTTTTTAAACTGAATGCTAATAAGCCTTCAAACTCGCACACACATTTTAACGCATCTATAGCAGATGACTTTTAAAAACATAATGAGCTACAATTTTCAACACTATTTGATAACTCAACTCAATTCAATTTTATTCAGCAAGTCAGCACACAAGTGCCATTTGTCACTTACAAGAATATACACATCAAGATTATACGTCATTGACGCAAAAATACATTCATTTACATGATAAATATACAAACATACAAATATCAGTTATCTAATATGTAAAAGAAGTACAAAAATGTTGGGGTAACCAAGACTAATTTGTTAACCCTTTCCCTCATACGACAATTCTGCAGCAGATGACTTTGAACATATTTTGTAATAAGATAGAAAATCTCTATAATTGAATGGATAACCTATGACTAAAAGTGGAAAACATTGTGGCTAAAGGAGAAATTGCTCGCTTTGAGCAATTTCTTCTTTTGTCAGCTATGTTTTCAAAAAGCTGTCTACTGTAGAAACAATTGTGTTGTGCTGAAGTTGATCTGAATATTTACTAAATCAGAATAAGGTTACCCCCTCCCTTTAAACAAATGTATGATGATTTACATGTTTTATCTTTCATTCCAGTAACGGTGTTGGCAATTTTTAATGATCTGAATGTCGATATGACACTGTATGCTCTGGTGTTTGGAGAGAGTGTGTTAAATGATGCAGTCGCCATTGTTCTTTCAGGGTAAGATCCTAATTTTGGTTGAACTTATATACGGAGGAGTGAACAAGTTTTTATAAAATATTAATTATTTTACTACTCAATGAAACTGTATGTTGTAGGTACTCAATATATCTAAGAGAGATGATTCTCTTGATTACCCACATCATAGGGGTTTGAAGTCAAATAAGGATTTAAGAATTTGTCCATTTATTCAGTCTCTTATCCCTCACCCACATTTAGACACATCTGTCGCAATCCAATTTTGAAAACATTGTGGTAAAAAGATGAAAATGTTTATAACGACAATTTCTCCATTTGTTTTCATTCTATTCAAAGTGGAGCCCTGGTAGGGACTTTGGCTGTCAATCCAGGGGTTCTGAGGTTGAACCCCAGCTCGGCCAACATTCTTTCTGACAAATTGACAAAAGTCATTGTGACAAGCATCATTCGTCTTTCACCAATGGGCGAACAGTCTATGTGGAAAACAGCCAGTTGCTTGGAAAGTATGTTGTGTGGAGTACTTATATGGTTAAAGTGAAAACTTAAAAAATCTTTTCCTCCGAAAGTGTTTGGCTAATTTTTCAAATAATTTTGTAGAAATGTTCCTTTGGAGACCCTCTATCAGATTCCTTCAAGCCATGTTGATTGGTTGAACAACATGGCTGCCAGAGGGCGGGGCTATTTTGCCTTATATGGCTGTTTGGAGATTTAATCTTTGCCTAATGGCCGTGGAGCGATACTGGCCCTCTTGGGCCTCTTGTTTCAAACTGTTTTCAAAAGTCATCCACATGTCAAAGAAAAATGTATAACTTTTCCAACATAAGTAGTCCTAGTTTATTGTATTTTTCTTGTTGTTGTTTAGATTAGTATTATATAATACAGGGTTGTACTGGATTTAAAAACTGGCAGGTGAAACAGATTTCATTTCATTGCATGATTTCACACAATTCTACAACCCAATTACCAGATCTCGTGCATATTTTCATGCTCTAGAATCCTTATTTGAAATTCACAAATAAACCCTATGTTGTGGGTACTCAAAATAATTTTGCTCAGTGAAACAATCTTTTTGAGTACCCACAACATAACGTTAGGTTTATACTTAGTGAGCTTTTATGAGGAAGAGATTCCCATTATCGTGCATTTTAGAAAAACAGATTCAGATTGCATGGAATTTCAGCAAAGCTCGATCTTATCGCGTCTTTATCAAGATGAACATTTTTCTTCGAATCATGTAGCTCAGTTGATAGGGATGTGGGTTGTCAATCCAGGGGTTGTGAGTTTGAACCCTAGCTCAGCCAACATTCTTTAGTCATTTGAAAAATATTAATGTGACAAGCAGCGTTCGCCTTCCCGCCAATGGGCTCATAGTCTATGTGGAAAAGCAGCCATTTATTTGAAAAGACTGCTCTGTGGAGAACTGGTGTGAGAAAGCCAGGAAGCACATAGGCCGTCATGATATTATCGAACATTGTTGAAAATAACATTAACCCTTTCCCTCATACGACAATTTTGCAGCAGACGATTTTGAACATATTTTGTCAAAAAATGGAAAATCTCTATAACTGAATGGATAACCTATGACTAAAAGTGGAAAACATTGTGGCAAAAGGAGAAATTGCTCGCTTTGAGCAATTTCTTCTTTTGTCACAATGTTTTCTAAAAGCCGTCTGCTGCAGAAGCGTCAGAAAGCGTCTATATGAGGGAAAGGGTTAATGCCTAACCAAACCATAAAATGTGTTAAGTCGTCTGATTCAGATTTTTAACATATGAGAAAAGGTTAGAACTTAAGTCATATTACAGGGGCGTACCTAGCCCTCTATTCATGTGGATTCATAATTGTGCTAGGGGGGTCTCCCCGGAAAGATTTAAAAACAATGGTGGAATGTGATGCATTCTGGGCGGTCTGAGGTGCTTTATTTAGTATTGGAAAATGGACAGTTTTAGGATCATAAATCAACAAATAAAGCCTTTACTCGGCAGTTTTTTTCCTCTTAAATAGAGCTAAAACAGCAAACAAATACAAACCCCGATTATGTTAATAATACTCAGATCTACTATTTTGTCACTGGAGTGGAACACTTTTTTTTTGTCACGGGAGTGGAAAGATGGCATTAAGTAGGTGGGTTTCTCGCAGAGTCCGCTGCATGTATTAGGGGAGCACTAGGGCCAAGAGGCCCCTGTCAGCGGACTGGAACACTTTGTTTTGTCACGGGGAAGCCGGCATTTAGTAGGCGAGTTTCTCGTAAAGTCTGCCGGGTGTATTAGGGGAGCACTCGGGCCGAAAGAGGCCCCTGTCAGCGGAGTGGAACACTTTGTTTTGTCACCGGAGTGGAACCATTTTTTTTTTGTCACCAGAGTGGAACGCCGGCCTTTAGTAGGCTGGAGTCCGCCGCGTGTATTAGGAGAGCACTCAGGCCTAGACGCCATTGTCACCGGAATGGAACACTATTTTTTTGTCAAGGGAGTGCAGCGCCGGCATATAGTAGGCAGGTTTTTCGCAGAGTCCGCCGCGTGTATAAGGGGAGAGGCCCTTGTCACCGGAGTGGAACACTTTGTTTTGTCACTGAAGTGGAACACTTTGTTTTGTCATCGGAGTGGAACACTTTTGTTTTTGTCACGGGTAAGTAACGCCGGCCTTTAGAACGCGGGTTTCTTGCAGAGTCCGCCACAAGTATCGGGGAGCACTCGGCTGCTGGCCGGAGAAATCTGAGCCGGGGCCCCATATACGGCAGGCCCCGTTCGCTTACGGCGACGTGCTGGCCTTGTTTCAAGCGAGCTCTCGGCTGCTGGTATGGAATTTGTAATCCGGGGCCGCATATGCTATACAGCGAAGTGCTGACCTTGCACTCGGCTGCTGGTCGGGGCCGCATATACTATAAGGCAGGTCCTGCCGTTTATCTGCGCCTACAGCGAAGTGCTGGCCTTGTTTCAGGCGAGCACTCCGCTGCAGGTAGGGGAAATGTGAGCCGGGGCCACATATGCTATAAGGCAGGTCACGCCGTCTACCCCTGCTTACGGCGAAGTGCTTGCCTTGTTTCAAGCGAAGACTCCGATGCTGGTAAGGGAAATGTGAGCTGGGGCCACATTTGCTATAAGGCAGGTCCTACCGTCTACCCGCGCTTACATTGAAGTTCTGGCCTTGTTTCAAGCTAGCACACCGCTGCTGGCCGGGGAAATGTGAGCTGGGGCCGCATATGCTATAAGGGCTATTATAATTAAGTATAGAAACGGCAAGGAACATTAAATATGAGCATACTGCATCTTTGGTTGAATATGTTATTTATTTTTGTCAAAATCATCTGGATTCAGCCGCATACTCGTGTATAGGCAGCTACGCCTGTATTATCATAAACACAGAAAATCTTGTACAGAATGGTCCTCATTTGAATGGCAAATTTGTGACTTAAGGTTATACTTTCAAATTGATCACACATAACTAACAAATTTTTACATGAATTAATTAATTGAATATTTCTACTGTGATATGTTAAAACAGATACCTTTATTGTAGTTAGTTGGCTGTTATATCTAAGAATGGCTATATATAGAGCATAAGTTATTGCAACATAAATATTGAACCCCATCACACGAAAACTTGACCTTCTGAGATTTATAATTCATGAAGATTGCTATCAAATTTCATAATATTTTGCTTTTATGTTACGAGCATTTGCGTGAATCTTCTAGGATGCTTGTACGAAAAGCTAAAATTATAGATCCTGATGAGTCTGCACAAAGGGGTAGACTTTATATTGATCTTTGCTAGTTCCTAACCCTTTCCCACATACAACAAATCTGCAGCAGACGACTTTGAAAACATCTTGTCAAAAACGCAGAATTCCTCTATAAAACAAAGGTACAATTACTGAAAAAAGTTGAAAACATTGTGGCAAAAGTTGAACTTGCTCATTATGAGCAATTTCTCCTTTTCTCACAATGTTTTCAAAAGTCGTCTGCTGCAGATGCGACAAAAAGCGTCTATATGTGGCAAAGGGTTAAGGTCAGTTTTCGTGTGACATAATGAAAATATGAGTGAGGAAGTAAAGCAAAGCTTATGCTACAATTTAAATCAAATTGCCATGGTTATATAATCATGGACGAGTATGAGAGATTATGCAATTTGGGAACCTGTCTGTTAGGTATGTTGGGGGTAGATAGGAGATAATGCATGTCATTAAATTTTCCAGCTTAACCCTTTCCCACTTGTAGACGCAATTAGACGTATCTGCAGCAGACGACTTTTGAAAACATTGTGGCAAAAGAAGAAATTGCTCAAAACAAGCAATTTCCCCTTTTGCCACAATGTTTTCAACCTTTATAATAATTTAACTCTCATTTAAAGAGGTTTTTCACTTTTGTATATAGGTTTTCAAAGTCATCTGCTGCAGATTTTTTGTGTGTGGGAAACAGTTAATGGAAGTTTAACGGCACACTTCGAAGTCAGAGGTTAAAAACTAGATTATTCAATTCAGAGATGCAATTGCTGCAAACTTGGGATGCAGAAGCATGATCCCTTATCCCTTGCTCTCTCTTTTTTTATTGTACCTAAACCCTTTTCAACATACAACACATCTGAGGCACACAAACCAATGGTCTAAGTCTATGTGGAAAAGCAGCCAGTTGCTTGGGAAGATTGTTGTGTGGAGTACTGGTGTGCGAAAACCAGGAAACACATGAGTAGGTGAACTGGCCGCCATGATATGACTGAGAAATTGTTATAAAACTGCATTAAACCCCAATCAATCAATCAATCAATGAGGCACACAACTTTGAAAACATTGCAGTAAAATATGGGAATTCTCAGTAAATGAATTTCTATTGATTCAAAAGTCATTTGCTGAAGGTGCATCAAAATGTGTCTCCATGTTGGAAAGGGTTAACCCTTTCCCTCATACGACAAATCTGCAGCAGACGACTTTGAACATGTTTTGTCAAAAAATAGAATATCTATAATTGAATGGATAACCTATGACTAAAGTAGAGAACATTGTGGCAAAAGGAGAAATTGCTCGTTCTGAGCAATTTCTTCTGTTGTCACTATGTTTTCAAAAAGCTGTCTGCTGCAGAAGCGTCAGAAAGCGTCTATATGAGGGAAAGGGTTAACTGTGTAGTACTAAGATATCCAAGGTCAGAGACAAATATAGTCGGAGTGAGAAAATTGAACAAATGTTGAAAAGAGCATAACACATATAAATAGATTGGATGTTAGAAAACAGCTAAAAGAAAAAAAGTATGAGCATTTTGGTTTTGAGTTATGTCACAGATTTCATTTAAGTTTAAACCTTTCCCTCATATAGACACTTTGCAGACACTGTGAGACACATATGATGCAGCAGATGACTTTTTTTGTAAACATTGTGCAAAAGGAAGATCTTGCAACTCTATCCAATTATTTCGTTCAATTAAAGAGATTTTCACTATAATTGCCTGGATGTTTTCAAAGTCCTTTACTGCAGATTTGTTGTACATAGGAAAGTGTTTAAATCACATTGGTGTTTTTTCCCAGTGTATAATGATATATAAGATAATTTATTGTGATTAAAAAAAAAATGCATATTTTTATAGTTTAACATTTATATTGAATGCTTACCTGATTGGATGTTTTAACCCTTTCCCACATACAAGAAATTTGCAGCAGACGACTTTGAACATATTTTGTCAAAAAATAGAAAATCTCTCATTGAATGGCTAATATATGACTAAAAATGGAAAACATTGTGGTAAAAGGAGAAATTGCTTGTTTTGAGCAATTTCTTCTTTTGTCACTATGTTTTCAAAAAGCTGTCCGCTGCAGAGGTGTCAGAAAGCGTCTATATGTGGGAAAGGGTTAACCATATATACCACTTGTAGACACAATATATTTCATATATACAACGACGACGTTTGTTCAAATTGTGACATAAGAAGGATTTGCTCATGCTGAGCAATGCCTCCTGTTAACACAATGCTTTTTGTAACCACAATGTTTTCAACTGTGGATATAAATGGAAATTGTATTAATGATAAAAATAAACACATTGTAGCAAAAGGAAAATTTTGCATAACAAACAATTTTAGCAATTTCAGCACATGCTTCATAATTCCCTTCACAAGAGTGGGAAAGGATTAAAACTAAAAAGTGGTCTAATTTGAAAACATTCTAGGAAAAAGTTTACTCATCTAGTAAATCAGAAATAAAGTTGAAAACAATGTGGGAAATGTCTATGTTAGCAGTTTCTGCCAACAATGTGTCAAGTAAGAGTAAAGGTATACTAATTATTAGCAGGAATCCGCTATGGTCGAGTAGTTAGCGTCGGGGATTTTAAACTGGGTGTCCCGGTTTCGATCTCCAATCGCGGCACTATGGTCATGGTGGAGTGCCCTTGGGCAAGGCACACTTTCTAGCCTAGTACTGGTTTGTTTAGCCAGGGATCATGAATAAATGAACTGTCACCGTGATATAACTAAAATAATTTGTAAGCGGCGTAAAACCCCAATTAAACAAGCAAAATCTAATTATTAGTAGATGAATATTTTTTTAGTGTGTGTAATCATTTTACTAAAACCTTTTTTTCTTTTATTAACCCTTTCATGTAACCCTTTTATGCAGCAGATGACTTGAAAACATTGTGGCAAAACAAAGAAATACTCATAATGAGCAATTACTCCTTTTTACCAAAGTGTTTTTTACTCTATCAAAAAAAAACTACCTTCATTCATAGAGAGTTTCAATGTTTATCCCCAGACTATTTTGAAGTTATCCACTGATTTGTTCCATGTTGAAAAGAGTTCAACTTGTGATGTATGTGTATAGTCAGTGATGATTATTGATGTGATTTATTTACAGTTCGGTTGAAACCTACGGGAAAGAATCCTCAGAGGGGTTTAGTGGTCGTGCTTTTTTCATGGCCCTGGGGAATTTTGCGGGGATATTTGGAGGCTCGTTTCTGATTGGTTCTGGTATCGGAATGATCACTGCACTATTGACAAAGTACACGAAGATTCGAGACTTTCCAGTGCTGGAGACGGCATTATTTTTCTTGATGTCATATGCTTCTTTTCAAACGGCAGAAGCTGCAAGTCTTACAGGTTTCGTATTTTACTTTTCTGTTATAATATAGCGTCTGCCTTTGGTGAGGGAGGTCACAGTTTCACTTTCAATCCCTGGCTGGGTCATAATAAAATCTTTAAAAACAATAGTAATGGCTGCCTTTTATGGCGATCAGGTATGCAAGTCAGCATAAAGATTAACTGGCTTATGTCAGGACAAAAGGATCAGAAGTACTGGTAACTTACCCAGAAATTCCGTGATATAATTGAAAAATTGTTGAAAGTGGCATAAAACACCAAACAATCAATTACTGTTATAATAAAGCATATTTATATAGAGTTATCAATGAAATTTCGATACTGGAATCTCCTATAAAATTAAAAAAATCTTCTCCTTTGAAACAGCTTGTCTGATTTCAAGCTATTGTGGCAAAAATGTTGATTGACTACTATTTCAGTGTGAAATAACGGCCCATTGATTTTTAGCGTTGGTTAAGTTTTGTGTTTAGGTCACTAACATGGAAACTATCAAACTTAATACTTTGAAACTTGGAAAACTTGTTCATCTAATACCATTCTTCACATTGTATGATAAAGGGGCTGAGCGTGCCTGTTTTTAGCTACACTGGCTGAAAGCCAGTCGAACTTATGTCATGGCGAATTGTCCGTTGTGCGTGCGTGCGTTAACTTTTTCCTTTAAACGACTTCTTCTCACTAACCACTTGGCCAATTTGGTTGAAACTTCATAAAAAGCATCCTCTTAATGTCCTATCATAAATTCCCTAATTTTTTTTTGATCCATCCATAATTCTGGTTTCCATGGCAACCAAAAGAAAAAAATAGTGAAAACTTAAAAAATCTTCTTCTCTGAAAGTGTCAGGCTGATTTTCAAATAATTTTGTAGAAATGTTCCTTGGGTGACCCTTTATTAGATTCCTTCAAGAAATGTTGATTGGTCGAAAACATGGCCGCCAGGGGGCGGGGCTATTTTGCCTTATATGACCATAGTGAAAATCTTCTTCTCCGAAAGTGTTGAGCAGATTTTCAAATAATTTTGTAGAAATGTTCCTTGGGTGACCCTCTATTAGATTCCTTCAAGCCATGTTGATTGGTAAAAAAACATGGCCGCCAGAGGGCGGGGCTATTTTGCCTTATATAGCTAAAGAGAGAACTTAAAAAATCTTCTCCTCCGAAAGTGTCAGGCCGATTTTCAAATAATTTTGTAGAAATGTTCCTTGGGTGACCCTTTATTAGATTCCTTCAAGAAATGTTGATTGGTGGAAAAACATGGCCGCCAGGGGGCGGGGCTATTTTGCTTTATATAGCTATAGTGTAAACTTAAAACATCTTCTTCTCCGAAAGTGTTCAGCTGATTTTCAAATAATTTTGTAGAAATGTTCATTGGGTGACCCACTATCAGATTCCTTCAAGCCATGTTGATTGGTAAAAAAATATGGCCGCCAGAGGGCGGGGCTATTTTGTCTTATATGGCTAAAGAGAAAACTTAAAAAATCTTCTCCTCCGAAAGTGTCTGGCTGATATTCAAATAATTTTGTAGAAATATTCCTAGGCTGACCCTCTATCAGATTCCTTCGAGCCATGTTGATTGGTTGAAAAAATATGGCCGCCAGAGGGCGGGGCTATTTTGTCTTATATGGCTAAAGAGAAAACTTAAAAAATCTTCTCCTCCGAAAGTGTCTGGCTGATATTCAAATAATTTTGTAGAAATATTCCTAGGCTGACCCTCTATCAGATTCCTTCGAGCCATGTTGATTGGTTGAAAAAATATGGCCGCCAGAGGGCATGGCTATTTTGCCTTATATGGCTATGGTGAAAACTTAAAATATCCTCTCCTCCAAAAGATTCAGGCCGATTTTCAAATAATTTTGAAGAAACATTCCTGGGGTGACACTCTACAAGATTCCTTTAGCGGGGCTATTTTGTCTTATATGGCTAAAGAGAAAACTTAAAAAATCTTCTCCTCCGAAAGTGTCTGGCTGATATTCAAATAATTTTGTAGAAATATTCCTAGGCTGACCCTCTATCAGATTCCTTCGAGCCATGTTGATTGGTTGAAAAAATATGGCCGCCAGAGGGCATGGCTATTTTGCCTTATATGGCTATGGTGAAAACTTAAAATATCCTCTCCTCCAAAAGATTCAGGCCGATTTTCAAATAATTTTGAAGAAACATTCCTGGGGTGACACTCTACAAGATTCCTTTAAGCCATGGTGGTTGGTAAAAACATGGCCACTAGGGGGCAGGGCTGTTCAGAGATTTGATTTTTGCCTTATGGCTGTGGAGCGATACTGGCCCTCTTGGGCCTCTTGTTTGTGTTTTGGGGTAAAAAACATCAATTTTGATGAATTTTGGTCGATTTTGAGAATTTGACATAGTTTCTTCATTTTTTGTTACAATTTTGAACTAACCATTTTTTCTAGATAAAAGTGATAAATTTGTCGAATATATAGTGATTGATCAACAGGCATTGATCGGCTTATCTCATTTGCCTGTCAATAGACAAGACTCGGCTTATGATCTTGACTGATTGTGACAGCCATCCGACATGAAGATCTTCCTTATCATGTATATGAACTTGGATTTATTTCCACATGTTAAATCTTGTTTCAATACTTGAAAAATAGCAGTTGTGTGCGGTATAATATAGGGATAATACACATTTTCGAGGGCGTGAACATCTGCGGACGCCCGCAAAATGTGTTTATGCCCGAGTGCGAAGCACGAGGGCATAAACACATTTAAGGGCGTCCGCAGATGTTCACGCCCGAGAAAATGTGTATTTTCGCTATTATTGCATAAAATAAGAGCAAACATCCAACATACAGTCCGCTGTAACGTTCAGTTGTACGATAACCGCCGATGAACATGATCCGATAACGCATGTGACGTCATAAACACATGTGACGTCATAAAGTAAACAAGTAATGTTTTACATATCCACGAACCGGGCCTACACCAAGGTTGCCATCGCTGACTCGACACGGGTCGAATTAAATAAATGGTTTTGGATTATTTTATGCTCTTTAACTGTGAATCTAGTGCATGTTACCGATTATCGAGTTAAAGAAGCTGATGTTATTGTTAACCCAACAAATTGCTCCTATTCTAGGGGAGATGCAGCGTCCATGTTTTGTTTACTAACGGTGCCCGGGTAATGCATATGTAAAACATCTAACCGGTCTGAAACGGCACGTACGCGCGAGAATCGCTTTGTTTATACACGTTTTCTTGCCGTTTACGCCCGTTTTTTGCAATGTTTCTGTATCCCTTAAGCGGGCGTAAAACATAGATTTTATGCAATAATATTTGTAATATATTCATTCCGAATTTGAAGATTTTTTATATGAAATAAATAAACCGTAAAAGGATAATATCAGATGAGCGTCAGGCACCTGCAGGTGGTGCTCTTGTTCAATTATCTCTTTCCCTCATATAGACGCTTTCTGACGCCTCTGCAGCAGACAGCTTTTTGAAAACAAGGTGACAAAAGAAGAAATTGCTCAAAACGAGCAATTTCTCCTTTTGCCGCAATGTTTTCCACTTTTAGTCCTAGGTTATCCATTCAATTATAGAGATTTTCTATTTGTTGACAAAATATGTTCAAAGTCGTCTGCTGCAGAATTGTGGCATGAGAGAAAGGGTTGAATAATGGAGCATAGGTTCCTATTTCCTTGATTTGCTCATTGTAGTGTCTATATCTGATTTACAGGAATTGTTGCTGTTCTGTTCTGTGGTATATGTCAAGCTCATTATACATACAACAATCTATCAGAGGATTCCAAAGTGAGAACGAAACAGGTAAAATTTATATATATATACCTTCTTTCTTATGTCTGTCTCATATGTAGACACATAGGATTCCAAAGTGAGAACGAAACAGGTAAAACTTTAGTATCACCTTCTTTCTTATCTCTGTCTCATATGTAGACACTTTTTGACGCCTCTGCAGCAGACAACTTCAGAAAACTTTGTGAGAAATTGCTCTATGACTAAAGTACCCTTTTAGGGATTTTCCATAATCTGTCTATAATTATGATTTCTAAGTTGTCTGCTGCTGATTTGTTGTATGTTGTAAAGGGGATTAATTTGATGCCATTAGTAACAAATGTATATTCAGGCCAGTTCATGTATGTAATGTCAATAGTGTTGTCAATGAAAAAAATAACTTAACCCTTCCCTCATGTAGACGCCTCTGGAGCTGACTACTTTTGAAATCATTGTGACAAATGGAGAAAATGTTCATAATGAGCAATTTCTCCATTTGTCACAATGATTTCAACTTTATTCAATAATCATACTATCATTTATAGAGATTTTTTTTATATTTTTGCCTTAATAATTTCAAAGTCGTCTGCTACAGATTTATTGTATGTGGGAAAGGGTTAAGAGACTGCAAACCTTCTACACCATAGCTATCCCCCCTATCAACAAAACTACGACCCTTTTAACCCCAACCACCTAAAATATAGATTATTTGCTACAAAGCAAATGTCAATTGATATACAAATGTATATTTATAAATAATTCATTAAAATTGGTAAAATATTTTTAAGGCTGAATTTTCCTGTCTAATGCTTAATTATAATGGAAGTAACATACAATATACACATGTATATATTTTTTTGTTAAAACATGTTTGAAAACATCTAGCCAAACATATGGAAAATACATGTATGGCATAAAATGTAAGAAATTGTATAAATAATATTTTGAACCCTCTTCTCTTTCACAGCTCTTTGAATTGATGAATTTCATGGCAGAGAGTTTCGTGTTTCTGTATATCGGGGTTTCTGTGTTCACGTTCCAGAATGTGGAGTGGAATGTTTTTTTTATCCTCGCTGCTTTTGTATCCTTTTTTAAAAAAAGCTGTATAATATGCTTAGGGTTTGACAACATAGATGGGGGCGGGGGATACTGTATCCCTTTGAGTGTTTTCCTTCTCCTAGTGCATTCTGATTTTTTTCATTTTTGCTGAGAATCACTCATAATATATCAGAGGTCCAGATTAGCATGAGTATACATATAGCTTTTTTCCCCACAATATCTCTCTTATTCTTCAACCAAACCCTATGATGTGGGTACTCAAAAGAATCGTCTCATTGAGACGATTCTTTTGAGTACCCACATCATAGGGTTAGAGGGTGAAATAAGGATTTTGGAACATTAAAAAATCTAGAGCTCTGATATATTATCCTTATATATAACCCTTTCCCTCATACGACAATTCTGCAGCAGACGACTTTGAACGTTTTTTGTCAAAACATAGAAAATCTCCATAACTGAATGGATAACCTATGACAAAAAGTGGAAAACATTGTGGCAAAAGGAGAAATTGCACGTTCTGTGTAATTTCTTCTTTTGTCACTATGTTTTCAAAAAGCCGTCTGCTGCAGAGGCGTCAGAAAGCGTCTATATGAGGGAAAGGGATAAATAATATTGGTTTGCTTGCTAAGACCATTTTCAAGATAAGAAATAAGTGTGTCGGGCAATTTGCTGTGAAAATTGAGTATGAACTTTTTGCAGTGATTTTTCCTATTTAAATGTCTAAATACTATACTTATTTTTTTGTCGATAAAAGTAAATTTTAATATCAACAAAATGAATGTACATTTTTCTGTTCGTTATATAAACATAGATGAATAAAATTAATTGGGCCATGTGAAATGTCTTTTTTGAATTGACCAACTTGATATTTCTTGTAGACTTCTTCATGATCTATGTTGTCCTTAACTGTTTGTAAAGGTTTCAATAATCATTGGTAGAGCCATTAATGTGTATCCATTATCATTCCTGTTAAATTTGGGGAGACGAAACAAGATTCCAATCAAGCTTCAGCATATGATGATGTTTTCAGGTAAGTTTCTTAAACATTTCTTTTAACTTGCTGGAACTGTTTACCTAGAAATGAGTTTGTGTTCTCCTTTTTCTCATTTTAGTTTAACCCTTTTCCCACATAGATCTACAACAAATTTGCAGCAGATGTTTTTAACTCCATTCAATTATTGTACTTTCTTTTAAAGGGAGTTTCCAATTTTTCTTGAGTATTTTTAACCAGGTTTTCCGAAGGAAAAATCTGGTTATTAGTTTGGCGAAGTCGGCGGGCGGGCGTCAACTTTCCTTGTCCGGACCATAACTTTGCCATGCATAGAGATATTTTCAAATAACTTGGCACAAACATGCACCATATCAAGACGATGTGCCAAATGCAAAAAAAAATTCTGTAGATTCAAGGTCAAGGTCACAGTGATAAGAAATATACTTTAATTGAACTTTTCTTGTCCGGACCATAACTTTGTCATGCATAGAGATATTTTCAAATAACTTGGCACAAATATGAACTATATCAATATGATGTGTCACATGCACAATTTATATGTTTAGCTTCCAGGTCAAGGTCTTTAGCTTTCAGGTCAAGGTCACAGTGACAGAAAATATACTTTACTTGAACTTTTTTTGTTCAGACCATAACTTTACCATGCATATAGATATTTTCAAATAACTTCGCGCAAATATGCTCCATATTAAATAACTTGGCAATTTAAAAGAATATAGCATAGATATGAGTAAGTTTCATAACCTCGGGCCCTGGATCTAGTCTGTTTGCAAAGGCATAAACGCGTTACTATCAAGTAAAGGGTTAAAGCAGATCACTGATTATCAACCTGGCATTAGGGATCCTAAAATGTGGCTGCTTACAACAAAAGGTTGCTTAATATCTGTTATCTATTATATGTTCTTAATAAATGAGGCCATCAACACACAATTGACTGTATTGAACTGATATTTGTTAGATAAAATTGTGATATATTTAATTGACAAAGTAATTATGATTATTCATCAATAGAAATATTCCCTGTTACTTGAATTACTAGCTTTGATTAACTATTAACAGAAAGATTTGACAGATCTGTTAATTCTTAATCAAACACCTTCCATTATAGAAAACCTGGTTTCATGGAATTTCCATGTCTTGTTTCAAAGTCGTCTGCTGCAGATTTGCTGTACGTGGGAAAGGGTTAACCCATTTCCTGATACAGAGGACTTTTTATGCATCTTCTTTATCTTGAAGAACAAACAGGGGAAGGAAAAATTTGCTTAAAATAAGCAATGTCTCCTTACCCACAAAGTTTACAAATTAAGTTCAAGATTATACTGCTACGGTTTTTAGATATTCCAATGTAATACTTTGGCGTTTTCAAAGCAGATTAACCCTTTCCCATATACAACAATTCTGCAGCAGACGACTTCATTTTTTGTCAAAAAATAGAAAATCTCTATAATTGAATGGATAACCTATGAATAAAAGTGGAAAACATTGTGGCAAATGGAGAAATTGCTCGTTTTGAGAAATTTCTTCTTTTGTCACTATGTTTTCAAAAAGCTGTTTGCTGCAGAGGCATCAGAAAGTGTCTATATGAGGGAAAGGGTTAACTCTAAAAATAGCATTATTAGTGTCAACTGTCTTGGAAAAATCTTGGGAAGAGAATTTAACCCTTTCCTACATATAGACGCTTTCTGACGCCTCTGCAGCAGACGACTTCTAAAAACATTGTGACAAAAGAAGGAATTGCTCAAAAACTAGCAATTTCTCCTTTTGTCACAATGTTTTCAACTATTTCCTATAAAAATACCGTTATTTTTAGGGATTTTCTATATTTTTGTCCACATATTAAAAAAGTCGTCGTCTGCAGATTTGTTGTATGTGGGAAAGGGTTAATATCATTAAAGAAGAGATATCATTTCTTAAAAAAAGAAAATAAGAGTAATTGTTCTTATTGACCAAGGTCCTTTCCACAACATGTTTTCAAAAGGTTGCTGCTTCATAGACATCAAATGTGGTATGTATCTTAATCAGAGAAAATGTTAAAACTCCATGTTTTTGGTATCTTTTGTCTGTTTTACCATTGTTTCCAATGTTAACCCTTTCCCTCATACGACAATTCTGCAGCAGACGACTTTGAACATATTTTGTCAAAAAATAGAAAATCTCTATAATTAAATGGATAACCTATGACTAAAAGTGGAAAACATTGTGGCAAAAGGAGAAATTGCACGTTTTGTGCAATTTCTTCTTTTGTCACTATTTTTTCAAAAAGCCGTCTGCTGCAGAGGCGTCAGAAAGCGAGAAAGCGTCTATATGAGGGAAAGGGTTAATATATATTATTTTAATCCCTAGGCTTACGTGGTGCTATAGCCTATGCCTTGGCGATACGTAATACTGCAACAGAAGCGAGACAACACATGTTATCTGCCACCATGGTGATCGTCTTGGTAACGGTGATGTTATGTGGTGGGTTTGTGACCCCAATGTTACAGTTTTTACAAATTAGGTAAGGACATTTATTGTGTCACCTGACTGCTGGATCACTCCTGTCATTTATCCGTCCGTCTGTCTGTCATCCGCTTTCACTTACTGACCTTTTGGCAGGCAAAACCAGGACTTCCGTAAACCGAAAATTTGCCGGTTTGGAACGATTTTTAACTCACAGGACCGATTTCAATTTTAAAACTTGTAAAAATGAGTCCAGATATTTTCATAAATCCCACTAACACCTACGCTATATGTTACTTTGTAAACGAGATCACAATCGTCTGTAAACCTTCGAGAGAGTCAATTTCACTGGACCGATTGAGATTTCAAAACTTCCGAAGCCCTGGGCGATACATATATAACTTTGTTCACTCTTACCCTTTCCTATATATAACAAAATTACAGCAGACGACTTTGAAAATATTGATGCGAAAACATGGAAAATCTTCATAAATGAAATTTTAATTATTATATAAAATTGAAAACATTGTGGCAAAAGGAGAAATTGCTTGTTTTGTCACAATGTTTTAAGAAAAGAACTGCTGTAGGGGCATTTGAAAGGGCTAAATGATTCTACAATTGAATGACTGGTTGATGTATTTATTTCAGGGTGGGTGTAGAGGAAGAAGAGACCATCCAGACTGGAGATGTTAGAACTGTAAGTAGACTGGTTCCCTTTTCAACACAATTTCAATATCTTTCTGACTAAAAGGGCCAAAATATGTGCTATTATCACTCTTTGACCTGCAACTCGTACTCCTTGTTTGTTTATCTTAACCCTTCCCAACATGAAGACACAGTTTGATACATCTGCAGCAGACAACATTAAGATAATTGTCGCGGAATGACAAATTAATCAAATAAATTTCTCCTTTTGTCACAAGTTATTTGTACCAAATCAATTTTTTTCAAAACAATTAGAGATATAGCATAAACACTTGCAAAATGCTTTTACCATCATAACCTCCTCCAACAGCTAAGAGAGCATAATTCAGTATGGTTTTTGTAAGAATTATGACCCATTTTCGACTTGTAAAGTACTTTGTTGATAAATAATATGATAAAGTACTTGGTTATGTTTTCTGTACCACCCAAAAAAAAATTGTTTTATTGGCAAGCACAAACAAGTCGAGTGCGCTGTCCTCCGACAGCTCTTGTTTTTATTCTTTTAACCCTTTCCCTCATACAACAATTCGGCAGCAGACGACTATGAACATATTTTGTCAACAAATAGAAAATCTCTATAATTGAATGGATAACCTATGACTAAAAGTGGAAAACATTGTGGCAAAAGGAGAAATTGCTCGTTTTGAGCAATTTCTTCTTTTGTCACTATGTTTTCAAAAAGCTGACTTCTGCAGAGGCGTCAGAAAGCGTCTATATGAGGGAAAGGTTTAATTAATTATCTTTTTTTGTTCATAGAATATTTCTATATTTTGCCTAGATGTTTTTAAAAGTCGTCTCCTTCAGATTTGTTGTATGTGGGAAAAGGTTCACATCAGGTTACTGATTTTGCTCTTTATTCTCTGTTTGTAGAAAATCATTTCAATTATGGCTCTACTTACAAAAGCGAAAACTCCCTTTTCATGAATGCTTTCCAAACAGTTTTAAATTTTAGATTCAACTTTACTGAATTGAATTACAAGAAGAAAATATGAGATATAAAAGTAGAACTGTTATTTAGATTAAAAAATTAAAACCATTGTGTCATTTGTACTAGAACTCTTCATGTCAAGACTCAAGAAGTGTAGCCCCATTTAATTTTTAACTTGACTTTTGAAATAACGAGAGCAATTGTCATGACCCTGGCGTCGTCCATGGCGTGGTCGTCCGGTTAAGGTTTTTTGTTGGCGTCGGCCTGGTCGTCCGGTTAAGGTTTTTTGTTCAGCTCAGCTTTTTTTTTTTCTGTTTTCTCCCTATCAGTCGAGCGTCTGTGCCGTACATGGTGCTCTTGTTACATTCATATGCTTTTATGGAAAATAGATATCCCTTTTTGCTTGACAAATCTTAATGACTTGTGCTCCAGGCCTAACCAACCATCCTGTGATGAGCGAGTTCTGCCTATGGGATTTTTCCTTAAAACAGCGCGAGTACTGGTTAATTTCCCAGGAAGCAGAGATCGAGCATGATTAATATAAGCTGAAAGCTTGTTTCGCAATCGATGTAAAATAAATAAGTTTAAACTAAACCAACCATGGATCATTTTTTCAACCAGTGTATATTCAGGTCATTTAGCTGATCCATGCAGTCTGATCTGGATCTTCACTATTCTCCAATAAAACGAGAAAGTTTATTACAGTGCATTATGAAATTAAACTGCTCTTGGTATAACTTGGATTATTTTCTATTTCCTAACTTGGCTTGTCTAACATAGCATTGTAGGTCACCATTTTTGTTTCCTTAGAACCAAATATTGAAGCCTTTGCATAATCAAATTTGTAAGCACTATGGTTAGAGTAGAACTAATTAAGTCACAATAAGTCAATCTTTCTTGGTGTAATTAGATAAAATTGTTTTCTTATTTCCACAATGTTTTCTGAAAAAAATCTGCTTCTGTTACGTCAAAATGCATCTGTTTGTGGGAAAGGGTTAAAACTAATACAGAAATATTGTCCAAAATTTCAAACAGACACCTTGCATGTTAGCCCACTTATTATCTAGTCCTCTTCCACTTGTAGATGCTTCCTTATGCCTCTGTAACAGACGACTTTTGAAAACGTTGTGGCAAAAGGATAAATTGCTCATGATGAGCAATTTCTCCTTTTGCCACATTGTTTTCAACTCTATTTAATAGTTAATATATCATTTATGGAGATTTTCATTATGTTTGCCTGGATGTTTTCAAAGTCGTCTGCTGCAGATTTTTTGTTTCAGTGAAAGGGTTAAGGGGACTGTATGGCGAGCGATATTCAGTCTTAAACTAAATAAGCCTTGGTCATCTTCGCCATTCATTTCCTGTTTGAAGTTGTCTGTGTGTTATCCTAATTCGATTTTAAGATGATGCAAAATATCTTCATTTGCATTGTTCAGTATAAAGTTGTAGGAAAAGAATGATTTTCACAAAATAGGTAATTCCTCCATTCTCTGTAATATTCTTAACTAACCTTGATGCACAGACATTAATAGTCTATTTTACTCAGGGAAAACAACTCCATATGAAAATGTCAATCCAATTAGGAGACATTTAACCCTTTTCCCACATGCAAGCACATTTTAATTAACCCTTTTCCCTCATATAGATGCTTTCTGACGCCTCTGCAGCAGGCGGCTTTTTGAAAACATAGTGACAAAAGAAGAAATTGCACAAAACGAGCAATTTCTCCTTTTGCCGCAATGTTTTCCACTTTTAGTCATAGGTTATCCATTCAATTGCAGCAGACGGCTTTTTGAAAACATAGTGACACAAGAAAAAATTGCTCAAAACAAGCAATTTCTCCTTTTGCCACAATGTTTTCCACTTTTAGGTTATCCATTCAATTATAGAGATTTTCTATTTTGTGGCAAAATATGTTCAAAGTCGTCTGCTGCAGAGTTATTGTATGAGGGAAAGGGTTAAAGCAGACGGCGTTTTGAAAACATAGTGACAAAAGAAGAAATTGCACAGAACGTGCAATTTCTCCTTTTGTCACAATGTTTTCCACTTTTAGTCATAGGTTATCCATCTGACAAAATAGGTTCAAAGTCTTCTGCTGCAGAGTTATTGTATGAGGGAAAGGGGTAAATGCATCTTAATCAGATGAGTGTTGAAAGGAATGAACATTTTCTCCTTTTGGCAAATCTCCATAATTGAATGGATAACCTATGACGAAAAGTGGAAAACATTGTGGCAAAAGGAGAAATTGCACGTTTTGTGCAATTTCTTCTTTTGTCACTATGTTTTCAAATAGCCGTCAACTCCTTTCAATAATTGAACTTTCAGTTATAGAGTTCTATTGTATTTTTGTCTAGATGTTTTCGAAGTCAATCAGATTTGTCCTATGTGGGAAAAGGTTAAAATGCTATTTTACTGAGGAGAATATATATCCAAATTGAAGACAGTTTATACCGGAAGTGCATAGCCTCTATCTTTCAATTCCTATATCACCTGAAGAATTTAGCCTCTCATCTTTCATTTCCTATTTCGTATGTAAGGCCATGTCGAGACAGCGGCAGTATAGTACAATGGAAGTCCCTCGGGGTAGCGGGTCTAACAGTTCCCCGATGGATCAACAACCCTCCTCGGTTTGTATGATCTTGTTGTCACATCACCATTGTAAAATATGTTTGCACTATATGTGGTGTGGGGATATGCACTTCTTACTTGGCTTTAACCCATAAAGATGCTTTCTGACGCCTCAGCAGCAGACGGCTTTTTGAAAACATGGCGACAAAAGAAGAAATTTCTCAAAACGAGCAATTTCTCCTTTTGTCACCATGTTTTCAACAATATTGAATTATTGTTCTTTCATTTAAAGGAATTTTCTGTGCTTTTGCCTAGACGTTTTCAAAGTCATCTGCTGTATGTGGGAAAAGGTTAAGTGTTGTTTTATGTAATGCATGCTAGGTGTAGGTGTATTCATATTTTCTGAATATCTAAATTTCCGTGATGTCTGCTTAGAATTCAAAATATCTTTTGAAAATAATAATTCAACTTCTGGAATAATAATAATTCAGATATCCTTATGATAGAGATTTGAAAAATCATTTTGGAAAAGGAGGACAAGCTTGTTTTGAGGACTTTCTCTTTTCCAATAATGTTTCATAATCTCATCTGCTGCAGATATGTCATATATCATCCGTATCAGGAAAAGATTATACAGTTTACCTGATAGTTGTGTTTAGCTTGTCTGTTTTTCAAAAAGAAAAAGTTGGGCTGATACCATTGGTGTCATCTACGTATGTGGCGTCATCACAAAACTTTGACCTTACCTCATAACTCGAAAACCGTTCAACATTTTCATATGAAACTTGGTACACATGTTCCTAGGAACAATATGCATAGCTATACCAAGTCACACTACTCTGGATTTAACCCTTTCCCTTATATAGACGCTTTCTGACGCCTCTACAGCAGACAGCTTTTTGAAAACATAGTGACAAAAGGAGAAATTGCACAAAACGTGCAATTTCTCCTTTTGACACAATGTTTTCCACTTTTGGTCATAGGTTATCCATTCAATTAAAGAGATTTCCCTTTTTTTGGCAAAATATGCTCAAAGTCGTCTGCTGCAGAATTGTCGTATGAGGGAAAGGGTTACTATTAATTCAGTAATGCCCCTTTTTCGACTTACAAAAAAAATCAGACGAGCGTTGGCATTCGCTCAGTGACGCTCTTGTTAGATCTCTTGCAGATAACCTAGACACTGTTTATTATCAAATAATTCTTCTTTTCCTACAAGTTTGTTCTACTTTCCTGTTTTTTTATTTTTCCAGATTTTATATTCTTTTCTTGGTATATATATTAGATTTGACAGAAGTATAAAAGTAACAAATGTATGAGTGACACCCATATAACTCGAATGTGATATTTTCAGTATGAATTACCAAACTTAATCACCAATCAAACAGCACCATTAATTGTAAAACAGGTATTTTAATGTTTCCCTTGTTTTTGGAATATTGGTTAGACTTCGGAACACATAAAAGCCACATTTAGTGATTTATAGGGTCTAATTGACTCTCGATAAAGGGATCATATAAAGGTACATTGATGAAACGAGTGGGGCTACACTTTTAGTGATTCGTTTTGGGTCAGAGGCTTCTTTAATGCTCCTTCTGGCAATCAGTGCAGTAAATGCTGGTTGATCTGGATCTACACCACCCTCAAATGGGCTATGGTTCTTATCTTGCTCATATCTATTTCTGTTATTCTGATCAATAACTGACGAAAAACGTCCTCAATGGCAGAAGATCTAGGGATAAATTAAAACATGTTTGATAACATTGTAGGAAAATGAGAAATTGCTTGTTTTTGAGTTAGTTATCCTTTTTTTTCTTTTAAAGTCACATGCTGCACAAGGTTCAAAAGTCATCCATCTCAATGAAAGGATTTAACCCTTTCCCTCATATAGACGCTTTCTGATGCCCCTGCAGCAGACTGCTTTTTGAAAACATAGTGACAAAAGGAGAAATTGCTCAAAACGAGCAATTTCTCCTTTTGCCACAATGTTTTCCACTTTTAGTCATAGGTTATCCTTATCATTATAGAGATTTTCTATTTTGTGACAAAATATGTTCAAAGTCGTCAGCTACAGAATTCTCGTATGAGGAAAAGGGTTAAGATGGTGATTTCCCTGCAAATCATTTAATATGTTCCAAGTATAGGCAATATTTCAATTAAGGCCAGATTATATTTATTGCATGGTTCTTAAGAGTTTGTAACATTTTATTTTTCTCTGCTACAAGTTATATTTGATGCCTTTGCAGCATTTGAATATTTAACCCTTTCCCAAATTAAAAAAATCTACAGCAGAAGACTTTGGAAACATCTAGGCAAAAAATAAGACTATATTGAATGACAGTTGAAAACACTGTGGCAAATTGAGAACATTATCACTATTAGCAATATCTTAAACCTTTCCCACATATAGACGCTTTCTGATGCCTCTGCAGCAGACGGCTTTTTGAAAAAATAGTGACAAAAGAAGAAATTGCTCAAAACAAGTAATTTCTCCTTTTGTCACAATGTTTTCCACTTTTAGTCATAGGTTATTCTTTCAATTATAGAGATTTTCTATTTTTTGACAAATTATGTTTAAAGTTGTCTGCTGCAGAATTGTTGTATGAGGGAAAAGGTTAATGTGCCACAATGTTTTCAAAAGTCGTCTGCTGCTGATGTGGCAAAATGCATGTGGGAAAGGGTTAATTGGAAAGGAGTTAAATCCTTTTCCTCATATAGACGCTTTCTGCAGCAGACGGCTTTTTGAAAACATGGCCTCAAAAGAAGAACTTACTCTATTCAATTATCGTTCTTTCATTTAAAGGGATTTTCTCTGCTTTTGCCTAGACATTTTCAATGTCGTCTGCTGCAGATTTGTTGTATGTGGGAAATGGTTAAGGAGCATTTTTTCCTGTTCATGCAATGTTTACTTCATCTCTTATTTAAATTTTCAACATTCATTAACCCTTTCCCTAATATAGACGTTTTCTGATGCCTCTGCAGCAAATGGCTTTTTGAAAACATAGTGACAAAATAAGAAAGTGCTCAAAACAAGCAATTTCTCCTTTTGCCACAATGTTTTCCACTTTTAGTCATAGGCTATCCATTCAATTATAGAGATTTTCTATTTTTTGGCAAAAAATTTCAAAGTCGTCTGCTGCAGAATTATTGTATGAGGGAAAGGGTTAAGGAAAATGTTATTCTCTTTACTTCAGATTTTCTCAGTTTTGAAATTTCGAAAGTCAGTTATATAGAATGGCTTTAATTCTTATCTAGACACTTATTGATAACTAGAGAAAACGACTTTAGAAAATAGTGTTGTAAAAGGAGGAATTGAAGAAAATGAGCATATGCTCTTTTCCGACAACACTTTCCACTCTCAATACAACTTATACTTCTGTTTTTCAATGGTTATATGTTGTTGCTTACACTTTCCACTCTCAATACAACTTATACTTCTGTTTTTCAATGGTTATATGTTGTTGCTTACACTTTCCACTCTCAATACAACTTATACTTCTGTTTTTCAATGGTTATATGTTGTTGCTTAGAAACTTCCAAAACAGGTGACTCTAAAACAATATTACCTGCTAGATAGTTAATCCTTTCCCGCATACAACAAATGATCAGCAGACAAGTTGAGAAAGCCCAGACAACAATATGAAAAATCTCTCTAGTGTTAACCCTTTCCCACTTACAAGAAATCTGCAGCAGACGACTTTGAAAATATGGAGATTTTTCACATTTTTGCCAAGATGTTTTCAAAGTTGTCTACTGCAGATGTGTTACATGTGGGGACGGGTTAAAATCAACTAAATGGAAAAAATATTTTTAGATCATAATCTAAAATCACCCAATAAGGCATTCAAAAGAGATCAGCAGCTGCTGAAGATACTGATTTACAGAAAGATACATTTTTATGCCACCTGCATTGGCAGGATGACATGTAGGATTCATTTCTCTGATGTTTGTCTGTGTGTGTATGTGTCTGTCTGTCTGTCTGTCTGTCTGTCTGTCTGTCTGTCTGTCTGTCTGTCTGTCTGTCTGTCTGTCTGACTATCAGACCTTGACTTTATGGATTATGGCATGCCACACATGTGTTCCTTCAAAAAGGACTGTTTAGGGAAAGAAAATCTTATTAAAATAAGACCAACAAATATTGGATCTGACATTATACACTTTGATACTCATGAGCACATGCTCAGGTTTTATGTCCAATGAAATTGCACGATGCAACAAACGTCTGTACTATACAACGTTAACCCTTTCCCTCATATAGACACTTTCTGATGCCTCTGCAGCAGACTGCTCTTTGAAAACATAGTGACAAAAGAAGAAATTGCTCAAAACAAGCAATTTCTCCTTTTGCCACAATGTTTTTCACTTTTAGTCATAGGTTATCCATTCAATTATAGAGATTTTCCATTTATTGTCAAAATATGTTCAAAGTCGTCTGCTGCAGAATTGTCGTATGAGGGAAAGGGTTAAGAGAGCATGTAATTTTTATCCATTTAATGTGTTACATTGCTTTCTTTGTTTCATTTTGTGTCTGGTTTGAAACTTTTACAGAAAACAATTTATTCGTTAACCCTTTCCCACCTGCAGATGCATTTTGAACCAATAGAAGTGGACGACTTTTAAAAACACTATGGCAAAGGTGAAATTGCAAATGATTAGCAATTTCACCATTTGCCACAATGTTTTCAACTCTATTTAATAATTAAACTGTCATTAATGGAGATTTTTCACATTTTTGAAAAGATGTTTCAAAAGTTGTCTGCTTCAGATTTGTTGTATGTGGGAAAGTGTTAACCATTTACCTGATACTTATGAAAGGACAAGTCAAATTGCTACTACCATAATGTAGAAAAAGCGTTTTAAATCTTGACAAATAAAAGTTTTATAATTCCTTTCCCACATACAAGAAATCTGCAGCAGACGACTTTGAACATATTTTGTAAAAAAATGGAAAATTTCTATAATTGAATGGATAACCAATGACTAAAAGAGGTAAACATTGTGGCAAAAGGAGAAATTGCTCATCAATGTTTTCAAAAGTCGTCTGCTTCAGAGGCGTCAGAAAGCGTTTGTATGAGGGAATCAGTTAAAAGCTGGAGTAAAAAATATAATGAGAAAATAGAAATTGTTAAAAATGAGAAATTTCATGTTGTTTCAAAATTCGTCTGCTGCAAAGGTGTTAAATGTCTTCTGCAGTAGACAACTTTGAAGACATCTTTGGTAAAATGTGGTAAATCTTTGGTAAAATGTGGTAAATCTTTGAAAATATTGTAGCGAAAGGAGAAATTGCTCAATGCTTTAAAAAATGGTCTTTCGCAGATGCCTCAGAATACGTCTGCAAGCGTGAAACAAAATTGCAGCAGACGACTTTGAAAACATTACAGATAATACCTATAAATGAAGGTTTAATTACTGAATAAAGTTGAAAACAATGTAGCAAAAGAAGAAATTCCTCATCATTAGCAATTTCTTCTTTTGTCACAATGTTTTCAAAAGTTGTATGCTGCAGCTGAGGCATCAGAAAGCTTCTGTATGTGTAACCTTTCAGTTGCTTTTTTGACCATACTGAGTTACTATTCTGACCATGCTCAGTTACTATTTTAACCATGGTCAGTTACTATTCTAACCATGCTCAGTTACTATCCTAACCATGCTTAGTTACTATTCTGACCATGCTTAGTTACTATTCTGACCATGCTCATTTACTATTCTGACCATGCTTAGTTACTATTTTGACCATGCTCATTTACTATTCTTACCATGCTCAGTTACTATCCTAACCATGCTCTGTCTATCACAATTTGACTGGTTCTAGTTATTGGTGATTGCCAGATTGAACATTGTGTTCCTTTGAATTCTCAGTTACTGTTTTTTTTTGTTTTTTTTACAACTGTTGACTTATCATTATGTTTTTCAAAGTCGGCTGCTGCTGCTGCTGATTAGTTGTATGTGGGAAGGGCTAACCCTTTCCCTCATATAGATGCTTTCTGACGCCTCTGCAGCAGACGGCTTTTTGAAAACATAGTGACAAAAGAAGAAATTGCACAAAACGTGCAATTTCTCCTTTTGCCACAATGTCCACTTTTTGTCATAGGTTATCCATTCAATTATAGAAATTTCCTATTTTTTGACAAAATATGTTCAAAGTCGTCTGCTGCAAAATTATCCATTTAATTATGGAGGTATTCCATGTTTTGACAAAATACGTTCGAAGTCGTCTGCTGCAGAATTGTTGTATGAGGGAAAGGGTTAAGTCAAGAACAACAACCATATTTTTCATTACATGTTATTTAGCTCTCTCCCTCAAACATATTTTAACCCTTTCCCTCATATCGACGATTTCTGACCCTTCTGCAGCAGACGTCTTTTCAAATCATTGTGGCAAGAGGTGAAATTGCTCATAATGAGTAATGAGCAATTTCTCCTTTTGACACAATGTTTTCATCAATTTAATAGCCATGGTCAGAATAGTAACTGAATAAATAAAAAAAAATATTGATATTTTTTTTGTATATTTTGACCTTGATAATTTCAAAGTTGTCTGCTGCAGGTTTTTTGTATGTGGGAAAGGGTTAAGAGTCATCATTCGAGAAAAATTAGCAAACCATTTAGCACATTGCAAATAAAAAGTAAAATCTCTAAACACTGTTGAGGACGTTGTGGGCAGAGGAAACATTGCTCATTTTGAGCAATTTCTGTTTTTCCAACAATGTTTCAAAGACTTTTTTTGCTGCAAAGGTGTCGAAAGTTATCAAAAAATTGTCACCTTGTCAGTATATGCTAACTAACCTAACTTATTTTATATTTTAGCTGACAAGTCAAGCTGAAGATGACATACAGTCTAGATCATTCGGTAAAGCTTATCTTGTGGCTAAATGGTACAAGTTTGACAGAAAGTAAGTTGTTATTGGTGATTATTCTTGAGTTTAACACCCCTTTCCCACATGTATATATATTTGGACTCATCTCATTTTGAAACATTGAGCACGTTTCTCCTTTTGCCACAATGTTTCCAACTTCATTTTATAATTTTACTTTTATTTAAAGAGATTTTCCACATGTTTGGCTAGATGTTTTCGAAGTCGTCTCCTGCAGATTTTCTGTATTTTCTAGGATGTTTACAAAGCAGATGACTTAAATAAAACACAAAAATAATTTCTCCCTTTCCAATAATGTATTCAAAGGTCATTTGCTGCATCATTTATGATGAATCTTTTTTATTTATTCTATATTTTTAAAATTTATCGCTTTCTTTATTTGTATGATATGTTTCATGCAAAACTTTCTTATCAACAATATATCCAAAAATTGTGTTTTGGATTTTTTAAAACCTTGTTTATTTGTCATTTCTACAGATTTTTAAAACCTTGTTTATTTGTCATTGCTACAGATTTTTTATAAACTTTGTTTATTTGTCATTGTTACAAATGTTTATAAATTTTGTTTGTTTGTCATCTCTACAGAGTTTTCAAATCTTGTTTATTTGTCATTTCTACAGATTTTTAAAACCTTGTTTATTTGTCATTTCTACAGATTTTTTTATAAACTTTGTTTATTTGTCATTTCTACAAATGTTTATAAATTTTGTTTGTTTGTCATCTCTACAGATTTTTCAATTCTTGTTTATTTGTCATTTCTACAGATTTTTAAAACCTTGTTTATTTGTCATTTCTACAGATTTTTTTATAAACTTTGTTTATTTGTCATTTCTACAAATGTTTATAAACTATGTTTGTTTGTCATCTCTACAGGTTTTTCAAATCTTGTTTATTTGTCATTTCTACAGATTTTTTATAATCCTTGTTTATTGGTCATTTCAACAGATTTTTGTCTATTATCTAGAAACTATTATTTCTCATTCGTCAGTCAGTCCGTCAGTCCGTCAGTCACGCTGTCACAAAAACTTTAACCTTGGTCATAACTTCTGAACCGTAATAGGTACTGCTTTCATATTTCACATGTGTATTCCTTGTGACAACCCCTTTCCATCAATACCAATTTTTTTGACCTTGTGACCTTGACCCTGGCGGGGGACCATAATTCTCTGAATTTGCTTGTTTATAATCCTTGTTTATTTGTAATCTCGTCAGATTTTTAAAACCTTTCCTGACCAACAGTAGACCTAATTTAATGGAGACGTGCCCCGGCTGTTGTAAAGGGTTGGCTAGAATGCTCACCACCAAGGAACAACTAATGGTAAGATACAAAACATACTTATATGAAAACCGACCTACCATATGGAATTTGTGAACAGAGAACAATTATGATCAATTTGCACCAGTGTGAAGCCTTATAAAGCTTTCCCTGTTACAGATGATGTGTGACACCTCTGAAGCAGATCACTTTTCCCTCAATGTTTTGAACTTTATGTGTAACATATACTTTGACTTTCCAGAAGTTAACCCTTTCCCACATTTAACAATTATGCAGCAGACAACTTTGAAAACATCTAGGCAAAAATATTGAAAAATTCTTTAAATGAAAGTATTATCATTAAAAAAAAAAAGAATTGAAAACATTGTGTCTAAAGGAGAAATTGCTCATGATGATGTTCATGATGTTTTCAAAAGTGGTCTGCTGCAGAGGTGTCAGAAAGGTTCTGTATGTGGGAAAAAGAGGGTCAAATTTTATCTTCTGATGTTATCACAACAGACAACACTAAAAATGTATATCAAGTATAAACCGTTTAAACCTTCCCCTGTTTTTCAATTCATTTAATTTACCCTTTCTCACTTGCACAAGCATTTTGATGAATCTGAAGCAGGCAGGTTTTGAAAATCATTGTAGGTTCATGAAACTTGAAATGTGCAAAGAGGGTAAGTCATCAATTTCTGTTGGTTTGTTTTGACCTTTTCCAACCGATCACAAATCTGCAGCAGAGGACTTTTGAAAATATCGGTACAAAAGTTTGGAAAATCTATACAAATGAAATAATTAAAATTTATAAGAGTTATAAGCATTGTGTCAAAAAAGGAAATTGCACTTCATGTGCAATTTTTACTTATACCATAATTTGTTCAAGTGTTGTACATGCGTTAAAATGCGTCTGCAGATCATAAAGAGTTAACTCTTTCCAAATTGCAGACACATTTCCAATGCCTTTGCAGCAGACGACTTTTGAGAACATTGTGGCAAAAGCAGAAATTACTCATGATGAGCAATTTCCCATTTTGCCACAATGTTTTCAGCTCTATTTAATGATTAAACTCTGATTAGTGGAGATATTTCACATATCTTCCGTCGTTACTGGTAGGGGGACTTCTGTAAAGTTTGCAATGTTTTATTGATTTGTTTCCAGACTGATGTGAATCATGGCAATGATTCTGACACAGACATGATTATAGAACACAGTGAGAACTCACTGGGAGAAAACAACAGTAACATTAGTGCTGTCTCTAGTCCGTCATTAACAGATAAAGATCATACGGAGGTAAGACTCTCCCTTCTTATTGGATTATTTGCAATAAACATATAACTACATCAAGAGCATGGATGTACTTACACCTATTTTGCTTATTGCCATATGATTCTATGATGCGGTTATTGTTTGAACCAGTTTAAAAAATATATATATTTTAAATGCGTCTTCTTTGTAAAATTAGAGGTATAACTTTGAAAGAGAATTAACCCTTTCCCACCTGCAACAGACGACTTTTGAAAACATCTTAACAAAAGGAGAAATTGCTCAAAACAAGCAATTTCTTCTTTTGCCACAATGTTTTCAACTTTTTTCAGTAATTATACCTACAATTATACAGATTTTCCATATTTTGGAGTAGACATTTTCAGTCGTCTGCTACAGATTTGCTGTATGTGGCAAATCTCATCTGCATCCTGTAGATGGTTACCAGAATAAACTATATTTAGACCCTTACAAATAAAGGAATGGAAAATGATTTGAACAAATGAAAGTTTGAATTCAGGCAATAAACTGCAGTAAATCTTCTCTTTCGAAAATTAATGAAGGAATAAACAAACGTGCAGTTTTTGTTTATACTGATTTTGCATTAACTTCTTCATATGTTTCAAATATCGATGTTAGAAATAGCAATTGATCTTATTGTTCTTTTTACATTCATTTACCAGCATGTGCATGACCATTGGTATTGTTATAAAGGAAAACCATCCTTGGTTGGTTAACCCTTTCCCACTTAACAACAAACCTGCAGCAGACGACTAACTTGAACAAAAAAAATAGACAAAAATATGGAAAATCGATGTAATTGAAACTGCGATCATTGGATGGAGTTGAAATTATTGTGCCAAGATGATAAATTACTCATTATGAGAAATTTCTCATTTTGGCACAATGATTTCAAAAGTTGTCTGCTTCAGATGCATCAGAATGCGATTGCAAGTTGGAAAAGGATTAAATATAATCTCCATTCCTGATACAGGCAACGTTTGAAGACATTGTGGTAAAATGAGAAATTGCTCTGAGTAGTCTATGCTGGTAGTAAGTTCCAAAAGAAACAGTTGTATGACCATTGTATTTTCTTACTTTAACCCTTTCCTTCCTGCATATAGACACATTTTGCAGCAGACAATTTTAAAAAATATTGTGACAAAAGGCGAAATTTGCCCACAATGTGTTAAGTTTTGATATTTATATTAAAGCCCCCTCCAAGCAATGACAGCTCTTGCTCTGCTCTGCAGCAGACGGCTTTTAGAAAACATAGTGACACAAGAAGAAATTGCACAAAACATGCAATTTCTCCTTTTGCCACAATGTTTTCCACTTTTAGTCATAGGTTATCCATTCAATTATGAAGATTTTCTATTTTTTGACAAAATATGTTCAAAGTCGTCTGCTGCAGGATTGCCGTATGAGGGAAAGTGTTAAGTTTTGATATTTATAACAAAGCCCCCTCTAAGCAAAGACAGGTCTTGTCTCGGAATGTTTTTTAAAAGTGTCCGACAAAGAGGTGTTTAACTCTGTTAACCCTTTCCCTCATACGACAATTCTGCAGCAGACGACTTTGAACATATTTTGTCAAATAATGGAAAATCTCTATAATTGAATGGATAACCTATGACTAAAAGTGGAAAACATTGTGACAAAAGGAGAAATTGCACGTTTTGTGCAATTTCTTCTTTTGTCACTATGTTTTCAAAAAGCCGTCTGCTGCAGAGGCGTCAGAAAGCGTCTATACGAGGGAAAGGGTTAACGTTTAACATACTTAATTTTAGCCATTCTCATCCTTTCACAAATGTCTGAAAAATTTGAAGTTTAGTTTTTATAAAGATTTGAACCGTTTTGGGAAGAAGAAATTTTACTTTTTCTTTCCTCGATATTGTCTGATGAAGAAAAATGTGTTTGTAGGAGGGAAAAAAGTTAATAATATAAGTAATTATTTAAAAATTAATTGTCAATGGTGATGATAAGGTATAAAACATATTCCATTCCAATAAATATTCCAAATTCTGAGGCCATTTTGTCTATGCAGTTTCTTTGTGTTGCATCTTGGGAAATATTTATTTATGTCATGCCTTTTGCTTCTGTTTCTTTCTGCTTCATTTTAGTTGCATTATTATAAACTACATTATGTTGTATATTCTTTTTACTTTTCAACACTTAACCCTTTCCCTCATACAACAATGATGCAGCAGACAACTTTGAACATACATGTATTTTGTCAAAAAATAGAAAATCTCTTTAATTGAATGGATAACCTATGAATTAAAGTGGAAAACATTGTGGCAAAAGGAGATATTGCTCGTTTTGAGCAATTTCTTCTTTTGTCACTATGTTTTCAAAAAGCTGTCTGCTGCAGAGGCGTCAGAAAGGGTTAGCCCATTTCCACATATAGAAACATTGTGATGCATCTTCACTAGACATCTATTGAAAACACTGTGGCAAAAGGAGAAATTTCTCATTAAACCACAGTGTTTTCAACTCTATTCAATGATTATACTTTTGATTATAAAATTTTCTTTGTTTGTACCTAGATGTTTTCAAAGCCATCTGCTGCATATGTGGGAGAGGTTTAAAAAAGATATGAATGAAAACATAGTCTTCCTTTTCATGTTAGTCACATATTGTCATATGGGAAAAGACTCTCAAAATGTTGTATTAGGTCATTGGTTAAAGATAAATAACCCTTTCAATGCTGATATTGTATAATAGACTTGTTCCGCTTTGCAATAGGAAGAGTCCATAGCCAATTCTGGGAATATCAAGATAAAAATGTTGAGTTGAGCAGCCATTGGTTTAGAATAGTGTAAGGTCAGACATGTGAATGCACCTACTTGCCTGGCTCTATACTGGTGGCACAGAATTATAAAAAAAAAAAAACATGATCCAGCATTGAAAGGGTTTACTTTTATGTTTTTATGTGCTTGTTGTTTTTATTTTGCTTGTTTTATTTTTGAGATTGAAGAAGAAAGTATACAAACAATAGGTGATGAAGATCCTTTGACCCCATGACTTTGTCCCTAGCAAGAATATTTAATGTCACAGGTGATAAATGTTTTGTCTTTCCATGTGTCTGTTTGTGTTTTACTGGCTTTGGGAGGTGTTTTTTTTTAGCTCACCCGAGCATGAAGTGCGGGGTTAGCTGTTCTGATCATTTATTGTCCGTCTTTGTTGTCTTATAGCCGAGCCCCGGTAGCGGGCTGTCAATCCAGGGGGTTGTGAGTTTGAATCCCGGCTCGACCAACTTTCTTTCCGACGATTGACAAAAGTCAATGCGACATGCGTCATTCGTCTTCCACCAATAGGCTAAGTCTATGTGGAAAAGCCGCCAGTTGCTTGGGAAGTTTGTTGTGTGGAGTACTGGTGTGAGAAAACCAGGAAATGCATGAGTAGGTGAACTGGCCGCCGTGATATAACTGAGAAATTGTTAAAAACGGCGTTAAACCCCAATCAATCAATTGTTGTCTTATACATTTTCCTTAAAACAACTTTTCCTCCTAAACCAATCCACCAGTTTCAAAATAACTTTACTGGAATACTCCTTAGGTGGTCCTCATTCAAAAGAGTTCAACTACATGAACAATTCATGTACAAAAGTATTTGCAAGACGTAAAAAAATAGGTTCATTTTCCTTATAAGAAGAAATTGCTCATTTTGAGCAATTTCTTCTATTGTCACTATGTTTTCAATAAGCTGTCTGCTGCAGAGGCGTCAGAAAGTGTCTATATGAGGGAAAGGGTTAAATAAGGTGAGCGATATAGGACCATCATGGTCCTCTAGTCAGTTGTTTTAAACCTAATATGCAAAATAAGGCTTTTAATCACAGGTTTGTGTGTGTTTTTTATTAGACTTAAATATCTTATAAATTCTAAATTTGACAAATAAGTAAACAAATAAAGCCTTTTAAATCATGGCATACCAAAATTATTTCCTCTCAAGCCATGATTAGGCATTAGTTAAATAGCGTAGTTAAATGTACTTAATTAGCTTTACTTTAGTTTAAACTTTTTTTTAATTTAACTTTGATTCTCAGCTTGATGGCTGCTTCCTTGAGCCCTAACCAGCACCTTTTTTTTTAAATTCCGAAATGCAGAAACTTCTCATCATGGCTTTATATTAACTGTTTACTCTTTGAAAATATCAAAAATTATTGTCAAATCTGAAAGAAACTCTACCATCATTTTGACACATTGTAGGAAAAGGAGCAATTGCTCATGTTAAGCAAATTCCCACTTTCCAACAATGTTTTCAAAAGTTGTCTGTTGCAAATTTTATATAAATAGTCATAAACAGTCCTCTGAATCAGGAAAACGGTTAAATATTTCTGTTAACCCTTTCCCTCATACGACAATTCTGCAGCAGACAACTTTGAAAATCTCTATAATTGAATGGATAATCTATGACTAAAAGTGGAAAACATTGTGGCAAAAGGAAAAATTTCTTCTTTTGTCACTATGTTTTCAAAAAGCCGTCTGCTGCAGAGGTGTCAGAAAGCATCTATATGAGGGAAAGGGTTAAAGATCTTTATACAGTGGAACCTGTGTACAAAGACCACCCATGAGAAAAACAACAATATGGTCTTTATTTACAGATGGTCTTTAATTGCAGGGTCATTTATGCAAAAGGAAAAATTTCTTCTTTTGTCACTATGTTTTCAAAAAGCCGTCTGTGTCAGAAAGCATCTATATGAGGGAAAGGGTTAAAGATCTTTATACAGTGGAACCTGTGTACAAAGACCACCCATGAGAAAAACAACAATATGGTCTTTATTTACAGATGGTCTTTAATTGCAGGGTCATTTATGCAAAAAAAAAGAGTTATTGGGAAACTAAAAGTGGTTACTATAGACAGGGAATCTCTTTTCAAATGTGGTCTATAGCACAGGTTGACTGTCCTTCAATTATTTACATCAAGTAGTTTAGTTTTACTTTGATTGTGAAACAAGCTTTCAGGTAATATTAATTACACACAATGAATGCTGCTGGGTGGAGACCTAAAAAGCAGAACCCGCTCAATAAATGATTAAATCCTGGGACCTTTAGTATGGGAGGTCGAAACTGCATCACTGTCTTCCACACAATGAATCAAGTGCTTTAATCTTTTCCCAGGTAAAAATCTGGAACAGAACCAAATACAAATCTGAAACAGACGACTCTGAAAACATCTTTGCAAAATAATCGAAAATCTCTGTAAATGAAAGTATAGTAATTAGTTAGAGTTGTTAACTTTGTGGAAAAAAGGAGAAGTCACTCAATATGAGTAATTTCTCCATTTGTCACATTGATTCAAAAGTTTTCTGCTGCAGAGGCATCAAAAGGAGTCTATATTAAGGAAATGGTTGAAGATTATATGTTGAGAGGCAACCAAAGGAGTGGTAGTAGATTCCACCTCAGAAGTGGGAGAGGGTTCGAATCTCTGTCAGGTTGTACCGTAAAAATAGCGTATTGAAGTAGTGGCTTACCTTATGAAAGGTGTGTTTTTACCCAGGCTTGGCAATTCAATCTTTCCTCAAATGGAAATTATGGCTTTCCTTATGAATGTGGTTGTGTGTTCTAACCCTGCTTGGCAAATCATTATTTCCTCAAATGGAAGTTATGGCTTTCCTTATGAATGTGGTTGTAGGTTGCAGGCTCGGCAAATCATGCTTTCCTACCTATGCTTGACAAAACTCATTTGTCTTCCACCAATCTGCTAAATAGTCTATGTGGAAAGTTAGTCAGCAACCTGGAGAAGAATGTTGTATTGACCCTTTCCCTCATATAGACGCTTTCTGACGCCTCTGCAGCAGACGGCTATTTGAAAACATAGTGACCAAAGAAGAAATTGCACAAAACGTGCAATTTCTCCTTTTGCCACAATGTTTTCCACTTTTAGACATAGGTTATCCATTCAATTAAAGAGATTTTCTACTTTTTGACAAAATATGTTCAAAGTCGTCGGCTGCAGAATTGTCGTATGAGGGAAAGGGTTAAGTATAATTGGGATCAATGTTTGAAACAAGTGTAAGGTGAACTGGATGTGGTGATATAACTGAAATACTGTTGAAAAAGGAGTTGATCCCTTTCCCTCATATAGACGCTTTCTGCAGCAGACGGCCTTTTCAAAACATAGTGACAAAAAAAGAAATTGCTCAAAATGAGCAATTTCTCCTTTTGCCACAATGTTTTTCACTTTTAGTCATAGGTAATCCATTCAATAATAGAGATTTTTTTTTTTTGATAAAATATGGTCGAAGTCGTCTGCTGCAGAATTGTTGAATGAGGGAAAGGGTTAACACTTATAAATAATTTCTGAGCATTCAGGTTTGTAGGAACAGGGTTGTGTTTGATGCACTGGTTTCTGGATAAAATAAGTCAAGTCAAAAACACAGTGATGGTACCCTGGAAATGTCATGAAACTTGATATATGTCTAAAACTGTTAACACTTTCCTACATATAGACGCATTCTGACTCTGCAGCAGTCTACTGTTGAAAACATTGTTACAAAAGAAGAAAATGCTCATGACAAGCAATTTGTCCTTTTGTCACAATGTTTTTAACTCTTTCCAATGATTCAACTATAAATTCCCTATTTTTGCTGACGATATTAACCCTTTCCCTCATATAGACACTTTCTGACGCCTCTGCAGCAGACGGCGTTTTGAAAACATAGTGACAAAAGAAGAAATTACACAAAACGTGCATTTTCTCCTTTTGACACAATGTTTTTCACTTTTTGTCATAGGTTATCCATTCAATTATGGAGATTTTCAATGTTTTGACAAAATACGTTCAAAGTCGTCTGCTGCAGAATTGTCGTTTGAGGGAAAGGGTTAAACATCGGGTCATACAATTATGTGGCAGTATGCATGTTTGTTAGTTAATCTATGCAATATGTCTACTGTATCTCTCAACAACAAATTGAGGGAATCTATTGAAGTTTAACAGAATGATTATCTACCAAGGTATATCTGAATCAAAAGGAAATTTATCCCTTTCCCTCATATAGACGGCTTTTTGAAAACATAGTGACAAAAGAAGAAATTACTCAAAACAAGCATTTTCTCCTTTTGCCACAATGTTTTCCACTTTTAGTCATATGTTATCCATTCAATTATAGAGATTTTCTATGTTTTGACAAAATATGTTCAAAGTCGTCTGCTGCAGAATTGTCGTATGTGGGAAAGGGTTAAAGGATGTTAATCTACCAGATTCATCTACATCTAACGGCCCTATTTTGACTTAAAAAATCTGTTTAAAGTTTTCCGTGCATTAACATTAAGTGTCCATATCTTAGAAACTACTTCATACATTAAGTGTCAATATCCTAGAACCTACTTGATACATTAAGTGTCCATATCCTAGAAACTACTTGATACATTAAGTGTCCATTTTTTAGAAACTACTTAATACATTAAGTGTTCATATTCTAGAGACTACTTGATACATTGCATTGAAACTTGAAACAACCCTTCTCAACCATCACACCTATGTAAATAATTAAGTAAGATAACTCTATCCTGCATATAATGCAAATAATGGCCCTTTTTTTACTTAGACATTCTGGTTAAAGTTTTACATACATAAAGAATCTATATCTCAGTAGTTACTTGATACATTGCATTGAAACTTAAAACAACCTTTCCCAACTTAATTTATCACCCCTATGTAAATATTCAAGTTAGATAACTCTATCCTGCAAATTATTGCCCTTTTTTATAAACAAAATTTGTTAAGCGGTGAAATAGTCTAGCCCACCGTCTTACGTAAAACTATTGTTGTGAAAAAAGGAGATATTGTTCAAAAGTATATAAACTGATAGTACGTCTAGTTATGTATCAAAATTATACTTTAAATTTCGAAATATGATATTTACTTCAGATATTATCGCCTCTCAAAGCCGACAATTCAAAAAATGTTATTTTGTTGTAAATGACGTAATTAACCCTCCATTGTACCATAGATAAGAGATGTAAAATAAGTTAATATCTAATATTGTACCTTCGCAATCTGGTATAGTTCTATGGTATTGTACATGGCAATCTGGTATCGTTCCGTCATATTGTACCGTTGAAATCTGGTATCGTTCCGGGGTATTGTACCGTTGCAATCTGGTATTGTTCCGTGGTATTGTACCATCGCAATCTGGTATCATACCGTTGTAATCTGGTATCGTTCCATGGTATTGTACCGTCGCAATCCCATGGTATCGTTCCACGGTATTGTACCGTCGCAATCTGGTATCGTACTGGTGTCAATAAATTGTATTGCCAGCCGGTTTAATCAATGGGAAAATTACTTAAGTATATATTATATATTATATATATATTTTTTTTTTTTTGTTCAGTACTTTTAGCTCACCTGACTACAAAGTGCTCAAGTAATCTATTGTAATCACACTGTATTTATTACCTGTCGTCCATAGTGCATACATCCCTGACATGGCCATCCATTTCTTTTGTTAAACAACATCTAAACCACCAGTCTAATTTCATTCAAACTTCAAGGTTAACCCTTTCCCACCTAAAGACGCTTTCTGATGCCTCTGCAGCAGACGACTTTTGAAAACATTGTGGCAAAAGAAGAAATTGCTCAAAACAGGCAATTTCTCCATTTGCCACAATGTTTTCCACTTTTCGCATTAATTATACCTTCATTTATAGAGATTTTCTATATATTTGCCAACATGCTTTCAAATTCGTCTGCTGCAGATTTTCTGTATGTTAAAAAAAAGCATGGAAGCAAGTTGATTGTGCCTTCCATTTATTTCAAAGGAAACTCAATCAATGTACTCAGGTGAGGAGAGCATAGTCACATGACCGTCTTTTTTTAACCCTTTCCCGCCTGCAGACACATTTTAACCCTTTCCCTCATATAGACGCTTTCTGACGCCTCTGCAGCAGACGACTTTTAAAAAATATTGTGACAAAAGTTCAATTATAGAGATTTTCTATTTTTTGACAAAATATGTTCAAAGTCGTATGCTACAGAATTGTCGTATGAGGAGAAGGGTCAACATATTTACAGTAGACGAGTTATGAAAACATTGCGGCAAAGTGAGAAATTGCTCATGAAAAGCAATTTCTCCCTTTTGTCAAACTATTTTTAGGTCTATTAAATAATAATTCTTTTGATTGAATGTCATCAAGCTTTTCCATAATTTTCACAAAAGTCATTGCTACATGCGTCATTCGTCTTCCACCAATAGGCTAAGTCTATGTGGAAAAACAGCCAGTTGCTTGGGAAGATTGTTGCGTGGAGTATTGGTGTGAGAAAACCAGGAAACACATGAGTAGGTGAACTGGCCACCGTGATATGGCTGAGAAATTGTTAAAAAACGGCGTTAAACCCCAATCAATCAATCAATCAATTTCCATGATTTTTTTTTCCTAGAAGTCTTCCAAGTAGTCTGCTGCAGATTTGTTGTATGTGGGAAAGAGTTAATTATTATATTATTAAGTTTATTTAGTTTAAACTTTATTGATTACAAGTAAAGGATGTATTATTATATGCCATTTCATTTCTTTTATTATATTCTTTCTTTTTTTCTTTTTTATTTCTGTGCCATTGTTATTTAGGTAGAGCTACATGCGGTGTAAGGTGAGAGTGAACAGTTTCTTGCTTTAGTTCATTAGTTGTGTCTCTTGTAGTTACGCTTGTGGTGTCAGTGACTAGTTTATTAACTTTTTCTCGCATAAAACAAATCGGTAGCAGATGACTCTGAAAACATACAAATACAGATTTGGAAACATGGCAAACAAAGAAATAATCATTATTTCTCCTTTTGCAACAATTTTTACAAATGTTGTCTGCTGCAGATATGTCAAAATGCAGCTGATTATAGCAGCAGATGACTTTGAAAACATACAAATACAGATTTGGAAACATGGCAAAAGAAGAAATGCTCATTATTACTCCTTTTGCAACAATGTTTTCAAATGTTGTCTGCTGCAGATATGTCAAAATGCAGCTGCATATAGCAACGGGTTTATCTCAAGGGGTAGCTGCAGACGGTTGCCTCATGTACATTGAAAAGATCTTTTAAAGATAACATTTTTAAAAAAAATGCGAAAAAAAAACCATGTAGTGAAAAAATACAAGACCATGACTGTGCCTTTGATTATTTGATGAACAAAACAACCTGTCCTTGGAGATGCCTATCTTGAGAACTTGAGATTAAACAAGTTAAACCCTTTCCCACATACAGATGCACTGACATACATCTACAGCAGACGACTTTTAAAAACATCATGGCAAACAGAGCCTAACAGAGGAATTCAGATTTCATGTCTTTTAAATATTTATTTATAGACAGTTTTTGTATTTTTGCTTAGATGTTTTCAAAGTTGTCTGCTGAAGATTTATGAGTGTAGGGAAATGGATAAATGAACAAGGTACCCGCAATAAAACCGCTTTAAGCTTAGATTAAGTAATGTATGCCGCTCTTTTTCTTGCAATATCCCCTTTATTTATTTACATTCTGCAAAGAAATTCTTAGATCAGCTTCTTCAGAACGGCGAAACTTGTACAGAAATATAGGTTGTTTAATTAACCCTTTCCCTCATATAGACGCTTTCTGACACCTCTGCAGCAGACTACTTTTTGAAAACATAGTGACAAAAGAAGAAAAACAAACAATTTCTCCTTTTGACACAATGTTTTCCACTTTAAGTCATAGGTTATCCATTCAATTATAATGATTTTCTATTTTTTGACAAAATATGTTTGAAGTCGTCTGCTGCAGAATTGTCGTATGAGGGAAAGGGTTTAAGACAGTGGTGCAGTTGTTGAGTGTTTGACTCTCATATCAAAGGTCCCAGGTTCGAAACCTGGAATGAGCGGGTTCCATCTTTGGAATTTCTGCACACCGATGTTGTGAGTATTGGTTAACCCTGTCCCTCATACGACAATTCTGCAGCAGACGACTTTGAACATATTTTGTCAAAAAATAGAAAATCTCCATAATTGAATGGTTAACCTATGACTACAAGTGGAAAACATTGTGGCAAAAGGAGAAATTGCTTGTTTTGAGTAGTTTCTTCTTTTGTCACTGTTTTCAAAAAGCTGTCTGCTGCAGAGGCGTCAGAAAGCGTCTATATGAGGGAAAGGGTTAAGTCTCCAGGAAAGATATATCAAGCGTGACTTATACAGGCTGAATTTCAATGTTAGATAAATGCTCCCCATGTTGAGTTCCCTGAAATGGTTTTTTGCAATATTATTTGAGACAGATGAAGTTTATGTTTGGTTCAGCTTTTGTATATTATACTATGATATGTTGATAATTGGAAATATGGATATTATTTCTTTTAGAGTTTGTTACTAAACTAAGTGCAAAGAGAAAATCATCTAACTTAACACAAAGTGGCATGCAAGTAATTAACACACCCCTCATCACCTTACCTTTCCCACATACAACATATCTGCAGCAGATCACTTTGAAAAATATCTAGGCAAAATGTGGAAAATATCTATCAGTGAAAGTAGTTATTGAAAAGAGTTGAACACATAAAAAGGCAAAAGGAGAAATTGCTCATCATTAGCAGTTTCTCCTTTTGCCACAATGTTGTCAAAACCTGTCTGCTGTATGCCAAAATAGGTATGTATGTAGGAAAGAGTTAATCCTTACAACCTTACAACTGTTTTGTAGCAGTTGTTTTTATCCAAATCCTTCAACAATCTACTATATTAACCAATTATATATTCTGCACATTGAACTAACATTGTTAGGTGACTCTTACAATCAGTGAACACAATCTATTTAAGCCACGTCGGGCAATTTTAGGTCTTGATGATATGCTATGTATATAATATTAGGGTGAGTCTAAGAATATGCACAGTCTCGCCCAACTGTCAGCTTACATGTGATATAGCTCTAGAAATAATTATCTTCTGACAAAAATCTACAACTATAGCAAACATCTTTTAAAACACTATGGAAATATTGTGTATAAGTATTGAATATACTAGTAATTGGAATCAGTTTGTCAAAACGAGCAATTGCTTATCATGAGCATTCTTTTGCCACAAAATTTTCAAAAGTCGTGTGCATGAGGTGCATTAAAATGTGTCTTTTAGCTGGACACAACTCATTTCTATGTTAAATGTTCTTATAAGGTAGTCGACAGTCAACAGTTTAATAAGTCATAAATTTGGCCACATCATGCGAAATCTACATTCAAAGGTTTTGACATAAATAGTCTTTGCAAATTGCACACATTTATAGTTAGTTTTTAGTCGTAGCCGTTCCTGGGGTACTCCCATGATGCCTGTACGACCAGATGACGAACAGGGACGATTCTGATCTGACTGAGAGGAGGTGCAGACTGATCTGGATCTCTCCTTTTCTTGTGACGTGGCCCATTTATACAATTTAACAACCTTAATGGATGTTGAGATAAACTGTTGCCTTGCTTTGCTTACCATATACACCTTCCTTATTCTCGGTTCATTTCTTGCTTTCCTTGTAGTCACATAGCTCTCTTTTATCTACTTACAATAATAACAAGGTTTTGAAAAAAGTTTTAAAATGGTGATGTCATTTATTGTTTTACGGCTTGTAGTTCGTAGGTGATGTGTGTGAGTCCATTTGGAAGTGTCCTTTGTCAATTCTGGATGGTGCAAATAAAACAGCTAGCCTTGCTTTATCCTGGTGGCACAGGCTTCACCAATTATGTTCTAGGAGTCAGAGTTAACTAAGTCAAATTCTTAACAAATTTCATGAAAGGCAGCTTAACAAATTTTATGGAAAGGAGCTTAACAAATTTCATGGAAAGCAGCTTAACAAATTTCATGGAAGGCAGCTTAACAAATTTCATGGAAAGCTGGTATTGTGTTTGGGGTCAATTGTGTCAAGGTCACTGTTACTAAAAAAAGATCTCCTGTGATTTGGTCACCATTGAAAACCTAGTTTCAGGGCTTTGCATGTTTCTTGTTGATATTTACTAGACTCTCTACCTTCTTAATGGAATCTGTTATTTTGAAAAAGTTGTAACTCAAATCCATATAATGTAAAATTATTTAAGAGAAAGTAAATTATTTAAAGTGACTTGTGTATATGATATTAAACAAGCAAATTCAGAGAATTATAGTCCCCCGCCAGGGTCAAGGTCACAAGGTCAAAAAAATTGGTATTGATGGAAAGGGGTTGTCACAAGGAATACACATGTGAAATATGAAAGCAGTACCTATTACGGTTCAGAAGTTATGACCAAGGTTAAAGTTTTTGTGACAGCGTGACGGAGGGACTGACGGACGGACTGACGGACGGACTGACGAATGAGAAATAATAGTCCCCACGCTTTCGCTAAAAGCGGGGGACAAAAATACCTTTATACAGACCCCATGCCCCTTCACCTCCCCAACCACCACTAAATAAACAACACAAATCTAATGATATGAGATAACAAGATGTGTTTGTGAAACACTGATGCCCCCCAATGGCAACATCTAGGTCAAAGGTCAAGGTCGCAAGGTATACACATGTGAAATATGGTAGCCTTACCTGTTATTGTTCAAAAGTAGTGGGGAAGGTTAAAAAAAAAATTGAGAATGGCAACATCTAGGTCAAAGGTCAAGGTCGCAAGGTCAAAAATGTACTGACAGAAAGGTCATGTCACAAGGAATACACATGTGAAATATGGTAGCCGTATCTGTTATGGTTCAAAAGTAATGGCCAAGGTTAAAGTTTTTTTCGAGAATGGCAACATCTAGGTCAAAGGTCTAGGTCGCAATGTCAAAATTGTTGGTACTGACAGAAAGGTCATGTCACAAGGAATACACATGTGAAATATGGTAGCCGTACCTGTTATGGTTCAAAAGTAATGGCCAAGGTTAAAGTTTTTTTCGAGAATGGCAACATCTAGGTCAAAGGTCAAGGTCGCAAGGTCAAACATTTTGGTACTGACAGAAAGGTAATGTCACAAGGAATACACATGTGAAATATGGTAGCCGTACCTGTTATGGTTCAAAAGTAGTGGTCAAGGTTAAAGTTTTTTTCGTGCAGACAGGCCAAAAACTACATCTAGGTCAAAGGTCAAGTTCGCAAGGTCAAAAATGTTGGTACTGACAGAAAGGTCATGTCACAAGGAATACACATGTGAAATATGGTAGCCGTATCTGTTATGGTTCAAAAGTAATGGCCAAGGTTAAAGTTTTTTTCGAGAATGGCAACATCTAGGTCAAAGGTCAAGGTCAAAAATGTTGGTACTGACAGAAAGGTCATGTCACAAGGAATACACATGTGAAATATGGTAGCCGTACCTGTTATGGTTCAAAAGTAATGGCCAAGGTTAAAGGTTTTTTCGAGAATGGTAACATCTAGGTCAAAGGTCAAGGTCGCAAGGTCAAACATTTTGGTACTGACAGAAAGGTAATGTCACAAGGAATACACATGTGAAATATGGTAGCCGTACCTGTTATGGTTCAAAAGTAGTGATCAAGGTTAAAGTTTTTTTCGTGCAGACAGGCCAAAAACTACATCTAGGTCAAAGGTCAAGGTCGCAAGGTCAAACATTTTGGTACTGACAGAAAGGTCATGTCACAAGGAATACACATGTGAAATATGGTAGCCGTACCTGTTATGGTTCAAAAGTAATGGCCAAGGTTAAAGTTTTTTTTGTGCAGACAGACAGACCAACAGACAGACAGACCAACAGACAGACAGGCCAAAAACTATATGCCCCCCGAATCGGAGATTCCGTGGGGGCATAAAAAGCATTTTTCATGTGAAGCTTTTCGTTTTGTCTGCCTTGGCTGAGTGACACATAGGGATCTCTTATATATTGTCTGTCTGTACTTCACATGATTACTTTCTTCATCCCTAGATCTTTTTTTGTGTTTTTTTTTGACAGGGATCTTTATCTTAATTATGATAGATAGGTATGTTATATACGGTCACACATATTCAATTTTTCAATAGGTAGGGATGTTCAAAAAATATATTGTGTATATAAACTAAGGTATTTTTATGTCAATTATGTAAAACTGAATGTGTGGAAGACATTAGTGCAGTGGCAGAGGATCAGCTCTTACCAAAGGTCCCGGGTATGAATCTTGTGACGATCGGGTTCTCTAGTAATATTGAATGTTCAGTGAAGGAGGCTTTTGCTGAAATAACTACTTGTCTTTGAGTAGGGTAAAGACTAATAGGAGACAATTTGTAGATGGGCAACAGTCAGTTGAAAATGCATCAAAATCAAGTTGGACAAAGACAGCAATGTCTCACAAAAATGTATTTAACTAAACAGAAGTTCTTTAAAATGATGGTAGATATACAGTTTCCTGATTGTTGCACCCATTGTTGGTATTTCACTTTCAACGATCATTTCATTTTAAAAAAGTTAAATATAAACTTGATAATATAATAATTAACTCTTTCTCGCATACAACAAATCTGCAGCAGACAACTTTGAAATCATGTCAGCAAGAATATGGAATATGGGAATTGCTCATTGCTCATTATTTGGCCTAAGCGGATAGAGAAAGGCATGCCTATGTATCTGCAAACTCACCAGACCCTTCACTGTCTGTTTACATGTTATATAGTCCTTCTTGCTACTTTTGACACAAATCTATAAGTGTAGCCTCACTCACATGTCTGCATCTTTCAGAGATGCCAAACTAAACCCTTTCCAATTTCATCTGTAGAGATTTTTAGCTTGTTTATTTTTCGAAGAAAAAAATGCAGGGTATTGTTAAACCCTTGGCGCCGTCGTCGTTTGCATCTGCTGCGTCGTCACAAAACTTTAACCTTACCTCATAACTCATAAACCATTCAACATTTTCAAATGAAACTTGGTACATGTGTTCCTGCTATGTGTATTACAAGTCACATAACTCTGGCTTTAATAATTATTCAGTGATGCCCCTTTTTCGACTTAGAAAAAAGCAGACGAGTGTTGGCATGAACTTGTGACGCTCTTGTCTTTTCAAAGTTGTCTTCTGCAGATTTGTTGTATGTGGGAAAGCGTTAAGTTGCAACATGGACTCTTATCACTAGATGTGGCTCATTTACATTTTTTTCAATATTTTTTCAGTTTCCACAATACCAAGAAGACATTTCCGGCGACCTTGGTGTAGGTCAAAGAGGTCAACCAGTGAGATTACAAGTCAACTTGGGGTTACCAACCGGGGAGCAGTTGTGAATGTAACAGTTATGTCACTTTTAACAAATCAAATTGTATTCTATTTAATGCTGTTGTTTTTTTATATTGAGTTGTTTTTGTAGAGCTGTCTTTCAAGGAGGAACTTATTAAAGATGAAGTACTGAACAAAGGACAACATGTTAGTTAAATTACCCTGCTTACCCTTTCCCTCATATAGACGCTTTCTGATGCCTTTGCAGCAAACGGCTTTTTAAAAAAATTGTGACAAAAGAAGAAATTGCTCAAAACGAGCAATTTCTCCTTTAGACACAATGTTTTCCACTTTAAGTCATAGGTTATCCATTCAAAGATTTTCTATTTTTTCACAAAATATGTTCAAAGTCGTCTGCTGCAAAATTGTTGTATGAGGGAATGGGTTAAATGACAGAGGTGTTGCTGCAGAAATTCTGCTACAGTTTATTGTCTTGTATGATCTTTTATTTTTGGAATTTTCCTCTGGTTTACCCTTTCCCACTTGCAGACGCATTTTTATACATTTGCAGCAGACAACTTTTATAAACATTGTTGTAAAAGGAAAAATTGCTCATGACGGGCAATTTCTCCTTTTGCCACAATGTTTTTAAATCTATTCTGAAATTAAACTTTCATTCATAGAGATTTTTTTTATATTTTTGCCCCTGATGATTTTAATGTCGTCTGCAGCAGATTTGTTGTATGTGGGAAAAGGTTAACCAACAACCAAATAGGATATCATTACCCTTCTAGCTTAATTAACCTTTTCCCTCATATAGACGCTTTCTGACACCTCTGCAGCAGACGGCTTTTTGAAAACATAGTGACAAAAGAAGAAATTGCTCAAAACGAGCAATTTCTCCTTTTGCAGTAATGTTTTCCACTTTTAGTCATAGGTTATCCATTCAATTATAGAGATTTTTTTTTTGACAAAATATGTTCAAAGTCGTCTGCTGCAGAATTGTCGTATGAGGGAAAGGGTTAACCTTTTGCCACATACAACAAATCTCAAGCAGAAGATTTTGAATACGTCTAGTTGAGAAAGTCAAAATGGAAGTGTATTTATTGAATAGAGTTGAAAAGTTGTGGCAAAAGGTGAAATTGCTTTGCCCCTATGTTTTTCAATAGTTATCTACTGCAGATACATTTCAATGCGTCTGCAAGTAGGAAAGGGTTCATTAGTTAACCCTTTCCCACATACAACAAATCTGCAGCAGACGACTTTGAAAACATACCAGAAAAAAAATGGAAACTTCCTTTAAATGAACGTACAATAATTGAATAGAGAAGAAAACATGGTGACAAAAGGAGAAATTGCTCGTTTTGAGCAATTTCTTCTTTTGTCGCCTTGTTTTTCAAAAAGCCGTCCGCTACAAAGGCTTCAGAAAGCGTCTATATGAGGGAAAGGGTTAATCAATGGTTTATCTGTTACTACCCATTGTGAAATTGTGAAGTATATCTGTTTGATATGAATTCATTGAATAACTGAAAATAGTAGATTATATTAAACATGTATTTAACCCTTTTCCCACATACAACATATCTGCAGCAGACGACTTTTAAAACATCTATGCATCAATATTGAAAAGTCCATAAATTAAAGTATAATTATTGAAAAAATGTGAATACATTGTCACAAAAACGTTTGTTACAATGTTTTCGAAAGTCATCTGCAGGAGATGCACCAAAATCCAATGACAAGTGGGAAAAGGGTTAAATATATCTCTCCTCGGAAGTTATCTAATGTGGTCCTAATAGATTATTGGTTTACATTTCCAAGTTTTGTATTGTGTCTTATGTGTTAACCCATTCTCACATACGACATTTCTGCAGCAGACGACTTTGAAAACATTGTGACAAAAACCTGAATTTTTTTCCATAAAAGATAATTTAATTGCGAAATAAAGTTGAAAACATTGTGGCCAAAGAAGAAATTGCTTACCATAAGCAATTTCACCTTTGGCCACAATGTTTTCAAAAGTCGTCTGCGGAAAATGCATCGGAATGCGTCTGCAGGTGGGAAAGGGTTAAGTGGAAGGGGAGTATCGGCCTATTAAGACACATTTGTAAATACTCTTTGTAAGAGCTTATTCTGTTCTGTGAGGTGTTAGTTAATTCAATACCTGTAAACATTGTATACATGTATTCGACCCGTTCCCACTTGTAGACATATTCTGATGCATCAGACAACTGTAATGTTGTGGCAAAAGTAGAAATTTCTCAAGATGATGATGAGCAATTCAATGTTTCCAAATCAAAGATGTTTTCGCAATTGTACAATTGTTGTCTGTGGGAAACTGTTAACCCAAAATATAGAAAATTTCTATAAATTATAGTATGTTAACTGAACAAAATTGAAAACTTTTGGGCAAATGGAGAAATTGCTTATTATGAGCAATTTCCCCCTTTGGCGCAATGATTTCAAAGGTTTTCTGCCGTAGAGGCGTCAGAATGGGTTATATATCTCCCAAAAGTAACCTCAGAGTTTCAAGAGTAAAAGTGGAGATTCATCTGAATTTCAGTACGCGCTTGCCAAATCTCTCCCCACCTATAAGATTTTTAATTTGATTTGCATGGTGTTTTAATCTGCTTTCAACAGTATTGCAATTATAACACAGCATGTTCTGGGTAAATTACCAGTGCAGACTTTTTGAAATATAGTTTGAACAAATTATCATTATGTTTTTTGAAAGTGGTCTGATTTTAAACCATTTGAAAGGAAAACCTCTACATTTGTCTACAGATTATGTGTGCAATTTCTCACAATGTTTTATAAAGTTTTATGCTTCAGAGAATTCAAATGTCTGTTTTAGGGAAATATTTAAAAACAAACAAAAACTGAGTGAAGCAATCTTGGTAAAGATCCCCTTGGGCAATTAACATTCCCTAGCCTAGTTCTGGTTTATCAGCAAGGGATCATCAATAAAAGTTCTGTCGCCATAATATGACTGAAATACCGTTGAAAATGGCATTAAACCCCAATAAGATAAAAAACAATATTGTAAAACAAAGATCTGATTATTTTTATGCTCTAGTTAATTGATAGAATAGTCAAGCAATTTTATGTTTCCACTGCAATCATACTAATAAAGTGCTCATGGTTTAATATCATTCAACATTTAATATAATTTAATATTTGAAACCGAGTTAACCCTTGTCCCCATATAGACTCTTTCTGACGGCTTTTTAAAAACACGGCGACAAAAGAAGAAATTGCTCAAAACGAGCAATTTCTCTTTTTGTCACCATGTTTTCAACTCGATTCAATATTTGTACTTTCGTTTAAAAGGGAGCCTCAAATTTCTTTTTGTGCATGTTTTCAAAGTTGTCTGCTGCAGATTTGTTGTATTTGGGAATGGGTTAACTCCCCCCATATAGACACTTTCTGACACGTCTGGAGTAGACGGCTTTTTGAAAACAAAGTTACAATAGAAGAAATTGCTCAAAACGGGTAATTTCTTCTTTTGTCACAACGTTTTCCACTTTTAGTCCATTCAATTAGAGATTTTCTATTTTTCGGCAAAATATGTTCAAAGTCGTCTGCTGCAGATTTATCGTATGTGGGAAAGCATTGTGGGAATTTTATGGGCATATTGAGCGATTCTCCTGTTTCCACAATATTGTCAAAGGTTATCTTTATATCTTTATCAGATAAAGAGTAATCAATGTTTATTTTTGTAGTAATTTTATTATTTTTGATTAACCCTTTCCCTCATATAGACGCTTTCTGATGCCGGCTTTGAAAACATAGTGACAAAAGAAGAAATTGCACAAAACGTGCAATTTCTCCTTTTGCCACAATGTTTTCCACTTTTTGTCATGGGTTATCCATTCAATTATTGAGATTTTCCAGTTTTTGACAAAATATGTTTAAAGTCGTCTGCTGCAGAATTGTCGTATGTGGGAAAGGGTTAAAACAAGTTTTGACATGCAACTTGTCGGCTTCATTTTGTATTACAATATTAACATATTCTTAAAAAAATCAACCCTGTTTTGTGTAACTCGTTGAACTATCGACCCTAAAAGATTATTTTGGTTTTTGTCTGCTACGAAGATGTGTTGAAATAGCCTAGAAAATCTTTCTCTGCTTAATTTCGTATTATAATATATACATATTCTTAAAAACCAACCCTGTTTTGTATAACTCGTTGAACTATTGACCCTAAAATAGTTTGGTTTGTCTGCTACGAAGATGTGTTGAAATAACCTGGAAAATCTTGACACACAAATAAGTCTGTTAGAAAAGGAGAATGTGTCATTAGTTTTGTAATTTGCCCCATATGAAGAAACAAAAGTTCTCTGCATAAGGGAAAATACTAATGGTTTTATTAGCTCTACTGGCCAAAGGCCTGAAGGGCTTATGTCGTGGCGATTTGTCCGTCGTCCGTAAACAATTTCTTGTTAACACGATACAGTCTTCACTTTTGATTGTATCTCAACCAAACTTATACAGTAGTTAGATATCCATGAGAGCTCGGTTCCTTTCGAAAACCAGCCACAGATCCGCCCATGCATGACTGGATTATGGCCCTTGAAATGGTCAAAATTGCTATAAAAGAGCTTGTTAACACGATACAGTCTTCACATTTGATTGTATCTCAACCAAACTTATACAGTAGTTAGATATCCATGAGATCTCGGTTCCTTTCGAAAACCAGCCAGATCTGCCTATGCATGACTGGATTATGGCCCTTGAAATGGTCAAAATTGCTATAATAGAGCTTGTTAACACGATACAATCTTTATTTTTTATTGTACCTCAACCAAACTTATACAGTAGTTAGATATCCATGAGAGCTTGATTCCTTTCGAAAACAAGCCTGATCCGCCCATGCATGACTGTATTATGGCCCTTGAAATTGTCAAAATTGCTATAATAGGGCTTGTGAACATGATACAGTCCTTATTTTTGATTGTATCTCAATCAAACTTATACAGTAGTTAGATATCCATGAGAGTTTGGTTCATTTTTAAAAAACGGCCAGATCTACCCATGCATGGCTGGATTATGGCCCTTGAAATTGTCAAAATTGCTATAATACAGCTTGTGAACACAATAGAGCTTCCATTTACTATCTGATCTTCACCAAACTTAGATGGTATTTGAATATTGATGACATATTGGTTCCTTTTGAAACAAGCCAGATCAATGCCAGTAGAGCATAGGCCCTCATGGGCCTCTTGTTTAGAATACACATATTACAAGCTATAGCTAACAACTTTTTCTTTCCTTGTAAAATAATCTGTGAGTTGTCTGCATCAATGTCCGTGTTTAGATGTTATCAAATTGGAAGTTAGAGTTCTACTTTAAGTGATGTTTACGTACATGTTATTAACAAGTGCATTTTCACAATTGTTAATAAATTATATATTTCATTTATAACCAGTGGAAATTGATGTAATGCCTAGTAATTGACACTATTTTATGCTGCTTTTATGACGCTTTCATGACGCCAAAGTGTAATGCGACATAATCAATGATGTAATATACATCCCTTGATGGGAATTATTTCACACTGGATATTTCTATAAGTCTTGTAGTATTAAATGTTATACATAAAAAGATATGCACTTACATTGTAATAAATTATATTGAAGTATAGATCTAGGTAATGTTTATTAGGCTTAAATATTATTGGTGGCCAGTGTTATTAATGTTCCTGGAAACCTTTAAACCTCAATAAACATGTAATTTATTAGATTAGTTAATATGGTTTAACTCAGATATACTTTCTTATATATAATGTGCAATATATGTACTCTTCTTTTTAGCATAGAATTTACTTCAAGCATTTTTTAACAATGGTGGCCAAATGCTACACATGTTCCTTCACATGTCTATACCAAGTCACATAACTCTGGCTTTAATAATAATTCAATTATGCCCCTTTTTAGACTTGGCTCTCTTGTTTTCTGGACTCCTTTTTTGTCTTTGAGCCTAATATTTATTATCAATATGACAGTAGTTTGTGAGTGATAGTTTCAATCTATAAGAACACCATGAAAAATTCCTGTTCAAATGATCAAACATCTGAAAATCATGTTAACCCTTTCCCTCATATGACAATTCTGCAGCAGACGACATTGAACATATTTTGTCAAAAAATGGAAAATCTCTATAACTGAATGGATAACCCATGACTAAAAGTAGAAAACATTGTGTCAAAAGGAGAAATTGCTCGTTTTGAGCAAGTTCTCCTTTTGTCACTGTTTTCAAAGAGCTGTCTGCTGCAGAGGCGTCTAAAAGCATCTATATGAGGGAAAGGGTTAAATATGCTATGTGTAATTTAGTATATAATTAACAAATCCAAATGCATGACATGTAATTGTTGAACCGTTTGCCATCTCTGCAGGAATCATTGTAATCATCTAAATGACCGTTAAGAAAATATCTACTAATAAAAGTTTTAATTTTGAATAGGGTTAGAAAATGAGAATTTGCAACTAGAGCTTTTCATGTTACTGTTTTTTGATACAGTTTTATATTGGATGCTTGTAATTTTTTTTGTCTTTAATCTTTTCCCTTATACAGACGCTTTCTGATGCCTCTACAGCAGACGACTTTGAAGCATCTATGCACAAAATATTGAAAATCTTTAAAAATATTTTTTATAATTATTGATTAGAATTGAAAACAGTGTGGCAAAGTGAGAAATTGCTCATCAGGAGTAATTTCTCTTTTTGCCATTTTCAAAAGTCGTCTGCTGTAAAGGATTCATATGTCGTTTGTATCTGGGAAAAGGTAAATAATTATAACGCTTATCCTACTAATGTTGTCATCTCTGATCACTTTATGTCCAGTGGGTCAATTTGGATCTTCACATCTCAATGTGCTCACCAAAACTCCTTCAAATTGGTTGGATCCATGCAGAATTCTGGTTTCCATGGCAACGGAAAGAAAGAAACTTAAAAATCAAATAATTTTGTATGCATGATCCTTGGGTGACCCTCTATCGGGTTCTTCAAGCCATGTTGATTGCTCTAAAAACATGGCCACAATCTTCTTCTCCAAAAGTGTCTTGCCAATTTCCAAATCATTTTGTAGAAATGTTTCTTTGGTGACCAATTCTTTCAATCAATGTTGAGTGTTGGGAAAATGTGGTCACCAGGGGTGCGGCTGTTTTGACTTGTATGCTTAGATTGAAACATTTAAAAATATTCTTCTTAAAAAGTATTTTGCCAATTTCCAAATAATTTTGTAGAAATATTCCTTTGGTGACTATCTACACGATTACTTCAAGGCATGCTGGTTGGTAAATAAAAAAATGTTATTGTAGGCATGGGTGATGCCGCATGACATTGCATAATTCAGGTAAGCAATCCAAGGCCATCATGGCCCTCTTGTTTGAGTAGTGTTGGCTAGGAATTAGTTTGCAATTGTCAATTAAAAGTCGAGCATTACGGGATATACAAATGTTGTTTAAAATTTGCATACAGTAGTATAAGGGTATTAAAAACACTGTTAACCCTTTCCCTCGTATGACAATTCTTCAGCAGAAGACCAACTCTTTCCCTCATATGACAATTCTGCAGCAGCCGACTTTGAACATATTTTGTTAAAAAAAAGAAAATCTCTATAATTGAATGGTTAACTAAATGACTAAAAGTGGTAAACATTGTGACAAACGGAGAAATTGCTCGTTTTGAGCACTTGCTTCTTTTGTCGCTGCTTTCAAAAAGCCGTCTGCAACAGAGGCATTAGAAAGTGTTTATATGAGGGAAAAGGGTTAACTCTTTGACTGCAATAATTGATTATGTGAAGCCTGAGCATGCCGGAAGAATAGAGCCAGGCCAATTGGCACATAAGCACTGTCTACTATACTGTTGTCCGCTCAACTCAACATATATTGATATATCTAGAATTATGGACTCTCCAATGTGCACTATGAAGAAGTCAATTTTCAATAGTTAACGTTGACAATGGCATTAACCTTCCATCATATTTCAATCTGTTGACAACCGATATATGTTTGCATATGTTCAGCCAGCTTTTACCGGCTACTTTTTATAGGATCGCTACTTCTGCTAAAATTAAAGCAAATTTATTCAGATATTTTATAAAAAAAAAATGTGAATATAATTAGGTGTTTAACCCTTTCCCTCATTTGGACGCTTTCGGACGCCTCTGCAGCAGACGGCTTTTTGAAAACATAGTGACAAAAGAAGAAATTGCACAAAACGTGCAATTTCTCCTTTTGCCACAATGTTTTCCACTTTTTGTCATAGGTTATCCTTTCAGTTATGGAAATTTTCTATTTTTTGACAAAATATGTTCAAAGTCGTCTGCTGCATAATTGTCGTATGAGGGAAAGGGTTAAAAAATACTATTTATTATGTTTTTTATGTATTTATTATGTTGAGAGTATGTTATTTTGTAAATAGATAGTTTGTTAAATAGAGTAAAGTGAGATATTGTTGAATATAGCGAGAGATAACTTTGTTGGTTCCTAATTCAGGACCAGATATACGAAATATATTCACAGCTGCTTTGATCTACAACGCAATACATGTAAGTCCATTTTAAATAACCTCTGGCAAAATGGATAAGATTGTTATAATTTAGGGCTGAAATTTAAATTTAAATTTAAATAGAGAATGATTATATTCAGTAATCCCATACCTTAACCCTTTCCCTCATATTGACGCCTCTGCAGCAGACGGCTTTTTGAAAACATAGTGGCTAAAGAAGAAATTTCTCAAAATGAGTAATTTCTCCTTTTGCCAAAATATGTTTTCTACTTTAAGTCATAGGTTATCCATTCAATTATAGAGATTTTCTATTTTTTGACAAAATATGTTCTGTCATCTGCTGCAGAATTGTGGTATGAGGGAAAGTGTTAAATCGTATATGTTATATTAGAAAGGACATGTTGCATGCATTTTATAGATTCAGGCAGGGTGTTTTAATCTATTGAGAGACCCTGATTCGGATCAGATTGCATACACCACTTGAAGTCTGAATATTCACATTTTGACCAAGATCTAAAATAGAAATAATAAGTTAGTTAGATTTGGGAACATATCTTTGGGTAAATGGCAGATTTGAATGTTTTAGAGCAACCCAGCCATCGCTGTATTTGGTATATTAGGACATAAGACATTGATCTGTACTTGTTTTGTATGCTTGTTGTACTACTCTGTGATAATTAGAATATTGTTCTTGGATGTTTTCTTTATGATCAAGATATAATTTGATGAGTGTGAATGTTTTTTTATAGTTGATTTGTAAGTTGGTGCATAATGAGAATGATTAAAACCGAACATTATTGAATTGAGGATTAACAGAATCTAAACAATTAATGTGTAACCACATGCGTCTGCGTTTTTACACATCTGCAGGCATCTTTTGAAAATTTAGTTTTTAAATCTATTCAATAATTTCCGTCTGACTGTAGTGGTGGCACAGCCTTAACAACAATGGTTCCTGCAGTCAAAGGGAGCAGGAGAACAGAATGTAATATCCTTTTCGGTTATGTCAGACACAATCTTTATCTGTACATTTTTCAATCCAATAAGGTACAACATTCCCGTTTAGCCGCTGAATAAACTGTCATTCAGACATTGCTCTTTTTCTTGATTTTTAGCTCACCTGTGCACGAAGTGCTCAAGGTGAGTTATTGTGATTGCCCTATGTCCGGCGTCCGGCAACATTTTCTCCTCTGTAACCAGTGGGTCAACTGGGATGAAACTTCACAGAAAGCATCCTCTCAATGTCCTCACCAGAATTCCCCAACTTTTTTGGGATCCATGCAGAATTATGGTTGCCATGGCAATGAAACGAAAAAAACTAGTGAAAACTTTAAAAATCTTCTTCTCCGAAAGTGTCAGGCCGATTTTCAAATAATTTTGTAGAAATGTTCCTTAAGTGACCCACTTTCAGATTCCTTCAGATTGTTGATTGGTCAAAAAACATGGCCGCCAGTGGGCAGGGCTATTTTGCATTATATGGCTATAGTGAAAACTTAAAAAATGTTCTCCTCCAAAAGTGTCTGGCCGATTTTCAAATAATTTTGTAGAAATGTTCCTAGGGTGACCCTCTATCAGATTCCTGCAAGCCAAGTTGATTGGCCCGAAACTATGGCTGCCAGGGGGTGGGGCTTATATAGCTAAAGTGAAAAAAATAAATCAGGTGAGCGATTCCAGGGCCATCATGGCCCTCTTGTTTCTATGTCTTTTTTTTTTTTATCCCTTTCAGAACCATTTTAAGCCGACAACTTTTGAAATGATCTTAGGAAAAGAAAATATTGCTCACAAAGCAAATTCTCCTTTTCCTAAACACTACCTCGGTTGTAGAGCATCTGTCTGCCTTGGGTGTGGGTTCGGTCCTTGGCAGTCACACCAAAGACTTTGATAATGGTAGTAATGGCTGCCCTCCTTGCCGCTTGGGATAAATGGACCAGTCAACAATTTTTCCATCTGAAGTTTTTGAAGCCGACAACTTATTTACAGTGTAACCTCTTCTAAAACGGCCTTTTAAACATAGCATGTGGGCTAACCCTTTCCCTCATATGACAGTTCTGCAGCAGACGAAGAGGCGTCAGAAAGTGTCTATATGAGGGAAAGGGTAAATGAACTTTTTTCCAAAATACATCAAATAAGCTGCAGGAGATTTTCAAAACATCTGGGCAAAAAAAATCTTTGTAATTGAAATTTAATCTCTCATTTTGCCACAATATTTTCAACTTTACTTAACAATTGTTGTATCATTTGGAGTTTCCATATTTTTCACTTGAATGTTTTTGAACTTGTTTGCTGCATATTTGTTGTATGTGGGAAAAGGGTAAATACCAAAGAGTGCAAACAAACTTCTTTCTATGTTCCTTTACCTGTTACATGTTAGCGTTTGCAACTTAACCCTTTCCCGTAGACGACTTTGAAATATGGTGACAAAAGGAGAAATTCCAACATCATTGATCCATTCCTACATGTATTGGTTGCTTTAACGCATACATTGGATTTTGCAAAAAATAGTTGAGGATATGCCATGATAAATGAATGTGAGTATCTGCAATGATCAAAGAATATGCTGGTAAGCAATAATCAAAGAACAAAGATTTAGTTAATCTACAATTTCTTTTGATTCTTGTTAATCTACAACTTCTTTGATTGTAAATCTGCAACATCTTTGATCCTTGTTGATATACATCTTCTTTGATCTGTTTAAATCAGTAGATTTACAAGGATCAAAGAAGTTGCAGATTAACTAGGACCAAAGAAGTTGTAGATTTACAAGGATCAAAGAAGTTGGATCAAAAAAGTAGATTTACAAGGATTACAAGCAATCATTAGGCAAGTTGTGAATGAAAACAAACACAATACTAGTTGCATAGAGTGTATTATATAGCAAGTTTATTAAATCATAATCTCATAAATGGGCATGAAGCGGTTTTTTTAAAAAACAAACTAATATCTGCAAAATATACTGTAATATTCTAATAAAATATAAACCTATTGCAATGACTAAGAATCTAATAAATACAAGTACAATTATTAATTACCCTTAACCTTTACTAAATATGAAAAAATATTTCAAGAGAATTTAGACTGACATCACCTGGGTTTACAACTTTCATTATCCATAAAATATTCTTTTTACGACAGATGACTTTCTTTAAAACATTGCAGGAAAAGGCATACTTGCAAAAATACAAGTATCTCCTTTTCCCACAATGTTTTTTTCAACAGAATTAAACTTTATAAATTTTGAGATATTTTATTGTACTTTGATTCCAAAGCAGTTTGGTTTTGATTCATCAGAGTTAAAACTCTTTCCCTCATATAAACGCTTTCTGACGGCTTTTTGAAAACATAGTGAAAAAAAGAAGATATTGCTATCCTTTTGACAATGTTTTGCACTTTTAGTCATAGGTTATCCATTCAATTATAGAGATATTCCATTGTTTGACAAAATATGTTTAAAGCCGTCTGCTACAGAATTGTCGTATGAGGGAAAGGGTTAACTCTTTCCAACATACAACTAAATTGTAAAAGATTAGATTGAAAAAATATGTTAGCAACAATATGGAAAATCTTTTAAAATAAAAACCTTGAAACTTTCTATGACTAATTGGGGAACAGTGCGGGATCAGATCAGACCTGGATCTACACTGGTAGCAAATGTCTTTGATATTCCCACAGCTCGGCTTAACTGTAGAGCAAAACACACAGCAAAAAAGAAACCAGATTTGTTGAAGGATCAAATGTACCAATCATTTGTCAAAGTATAAATACAGAAAAACAGAAAACAGCAAAAGTGATCAAGTCGACACACAAAAGATAACATTTATAGTAGAAAAAGGAAACTGTAAACAAAATAAATATTGCAGATCTTCTAATGTATATATTTTAAGAATGTATAAGAAAGAATGAGCAAATAAAGAAAAGTGTTTTTTAAACAGTCAAACAAGACATAAACTAACTAACCATTTCAAACATTTAAAAAATCTGCAGCAGAAATCTTTGTAAAAATATAGAAAAACCATGTAGAAAAAAAAGAAGCAGACTTATTACAGTACATGCATTTAAAAAATAAATTAGCCCATATTTACTTATCAGCAGCTGAGTACAAGGTTTTAACATCAAAATACAAATTCAAATCAACCGCTTTCTGACGCCTCTGCAGCAGACCGCTTTTTGAAAACATAGTAACAAAAGAAGAAATTGCACAAAAGGTGCAATTTCTCCTTTGCCACAATGTTTTCCACTTTTTGTCATAGGTTATCCATTAAATTATGGAGATTTTCTGTGTTTTGACAAAATACGTTCAAAGTCGTCTGCGGCAGAATTGTCGTATGAGGGAAAGGGTTTTTAACTAACAAGCTCATTTTGTTGTCGAGTACAGAGGTCCAGATAAGGAGGAGTATACAGCTCTTTTCCCCACAATATCTCTCTAATCCTTCAACCAAACCCTATGATGTGGGTACTCAAAAGAATCGTCTCATTGAGACGATTCTTTTGAGTACCCACATTATAGGGTTAGAGGGTAAAATAAGGATTTTAGAACGTTAAAAAAACTCCTTATTTAGAGCTCTGAGAGTATTAACATTCAAGTAACAAACTACAAATATTAACCTTTTCCCACATGCAAGAATATTGAAGTAAATTTAAAAACATATCCATGACAAGAAACCGCTGAAGACGGTAAGGCTGGATTGTCAGCAATTTAACCTTAAAAATCAACAAGTTTGTAACCCTTTCTAGTGCCGAGATTTGGCTTCAACCTGAAACTTTAACCAAAATGTTGACGGACGGACAGACAGACAGCGCCAATCTATAGACCGGAATTGCTAGAGCAATCCGGACAAAAATATATGGATGATCTTTTTAATGAAAGTACTTTTTTAGTGTTTGGAAACACTGTGGCATAAGGGGAATTTTCTCATTAAGACCAATTTCTCCTTTTGCAACAATGTTTTCAAAAGTCACCGCCTAAAGATGCATCAAATTGTGGTTGTATGTGGGAAAGGATTAAAAGATGTTCTAAATTATTTTCATCAACCTCCCTTACTAGATAAGAGTTGATTTCATGTTTTTTAAATCCTTGTTAGAAGCCTAGGTTGTTGGTAATCAAACGAACTGCTTAAATGAGACTATCCCTTTGAGCACCTACAACATAGGGTTTAACATTATAATAGGAGAGATATACTGTTTGGAGTGTTTTCACCTCGTTATCGAGGCCTTATGACTCCCAGGATTGGTTTTCCTGTCACAGGGCTCAGTTAGTCTACAATGAAAACTTGGTTAACCCTTTCCCTCATGATAATTCTGCAGCAGACGACTTCGAACATATTTTGCCAAAAAATAGAAAATGTCTATAGTTGAATGGATAACCTATGACTGAAAGTGGAAAACATTGTGGCAAAAGGAGAAATTGCTTGTTTTGAGCAATTTTATCTTTTGTCACTATGTTTTCAAAAAGCCGTCAGCATGAGGGAAAGGGTTAAATGTTGTTTGACGTCGCTTTCAACTGTATTTTTAGTTATATCACAACATTTCCTCGGTAAATTACCAGAACTACCGGTATTATTTATACTGACACCTATGCATCAGTCGTTATACTATCCCAGCGACCAAATGAAAGAAGCCATTACTACCAATTTTAACACTTTCCAACCTGCAGAGTGCAGACGCATTTTGACGCAATAGTAGCAGACGACCTTTGAAAACATTGTGGCCAAAGGTGAAATTGCTCATGACGAGCAATTTCTCAATTTGACCACAATGTTTTCAACATTAATTAACAATTTAAGCAATCTTTTATGGAGATTTTTCAGGTTTTTTTTTTACTATGTTTTCAAAGTCGTTTGCTGCAGATTTGTTGTATGTGGGAAAGTGTTAGTCTTTAGTTTGACCGGACCCTGGCGTTCGAACCTTTTATCACTACAGATGCGGTAGCACTATAAAGAATTACCAGATGTAATGTTTAGGATGTAAACACTTTTTTTAAACAATTTTAATTGAGCATAAGAATGAACATTCCAAAGGACACAATCAAGAACACAATAAAAACATAAGTAAACTTGTTAAAGCTGACAAACAATATTGTGCAAATTATAAAATGGCAAGGTGGGACTCAGTTCAGATCTCTCTTCAGACATATTTTTAGCACAACATATTATTTGTTCATAGTGAGTGAAAACAGAAAAAGTAAGGTACTTATGATACTCTCCAAAATTATAGATAAGCAGATTTTTCGATTAAATAACCCTTTCCCTCTTGTAGTCAAAAGAAACCACTTTGAAACATAATGGTTAAAAGAGAAAACACTCATGATTGTTTTAATATACTTTCATTTTAAGTTATTAACCATATTTTCCCTAGATGATTTCAAAGTAATCTGCTGAAGTATTATTTTTTCTTGGAAAGGGTTAATTTCTGACATGTCTTGTCAAATATTATGAACAATACAGCTTTCGGTGATTTGATCAGCCGAGTCCTTTTTGAAGTTGAATAAATTATAATGACTCTGTGGCTATAAAAGTACACTTTCCCCGGTACAGATGACATTTGACTTCTTTGCAGTCGAGATTTGAAAGCATTATGGCCTCTGCAGCAGATGGCTTTTTGAAAACATAGTGACAAAAAAAAGAAACTTGATCAAAACGATCAATTTCTCCTTTTGCCACAATGTGTTCAACTTTAAGTCATAGGATATCCATTCAATTAGAGATTTTTTTTACAAAATATGTTCAAAGTCATCTGCTGCAGATTTGTCATATGAGGGAAAGGGTTAAAACTATATAATGTTTCATTATGGTTTTTACAATGATGAAATGTGATTCATCTTTTTACCGGGATATTCTTAAAGCAGACAGCTCTAAAAGAATATCCAATTGGGTAAACATTTAAATTCATAAATCCTTAATGACAAGACAGAGTAAGGCCATATATGTGAAGCAGCAATGTAATATCAAAACGTCATGATAAATTTAACCCTTTCCCTCATATAGACGCTTTTTGACGCCTCTGCATTAGACGGCATTTTGAAAACATAGTGACAAAAGAAGAAATTTCTCAAAATGAGCCATTTCTCCTTTTGACACAATGTTTGCCACTTTTAGTCATAGGTTATCCATTCAATTATAGAGATTTTCTACTTTATGACAAAATATGTTCAAAGTCGTCTGCTGCAGAATTGTCTTATGGGGGAAAGGGTTAACAGTAAAACCATCTAAATAAAAACCTATACAATTATATATATCAATAAACATACAAATACATGAAAAGTTTACGGTACATTAATATAACCATAAAAATAGTTTATAACTATATATAGTGAAGTGAACATAATTATTACACCGGCCCCCACTGAATAAAAAAAAAGCACCAAAAACAAGGCCATGATTATTTCTATAAATTATAAGATTTTGACCCCCTTAAAAAAGAGAATTTTAGAAAACCCAAAAAAATAAAATGATTAGGCACAAAATCAAACAGCTTATATATTTGTTTTTATTTCAATATAGAAACTAAAAATTTCTTTCATCATTATTTCATTCAAAGGAACACATGTGTCTTTCGCCAATGACAGACAGACAACAGAGAAAGTAATCCCTTTGTGTCTTCCTGCCAAGGCAAGCTACACAATAAGCTGTCTCTTGGCTTGAAATTCCTCGGTAACTTTTGACTAGTGTTGAATTTGGAAGAATAATATGTAAATGTTTGATTTTCAGACAAAGATTTTATTATAACCATATCCACGTACATCAAGTCTTTGCAAACACCTAGGCATACATTTTTTTTAATGCAAATGCATCCATATATGGCTGCAAGTAGGAAAGGGTTAAAATAAATACTTTTTTAATTTAAACAAGAGCAAATATAAATGATTATTAACTGCAAGCATTATTATTATTTGTAAAAATGAGTTTTAAAACAACCTTTTAAGTATCAATATTTATATTTTCTGAGTGAAGATAAAAATGTTAAAAAAAGTTTATTATTTTTAAAATAAATCTAAGCTTCAATTTTATTTTATTCGTCATACATGTTTGTGTGTACTTAGCTTATTAATGGACAAAAAAAAAGGGACACATCATTTCAACCAATACCAAAAGGGGGATATCATCATATCAACTGTTCACAGACCTGAAAGATCTTTAAGATTTGTAATTTCTACAATTAACTTGCCGGGTCTCATCTGGTTATCTTTCCCTCGTCCGACTAGGGTTATGGATTCGATTTTTCGTGTACATTCATCCGCACTCAAAAACAGGTGTTTTCCCATGTATGAGTCCTTCAACACATTGCTGTTCCAAATCTGTAAAAAGTTATGAAAATAAGATGTCATGTAATGTTTATCACGAAAATAAAGACAAGCTTTGATTTAGTGAATCTTTTAGCCACAATGTTGAAAAACTCTTTTAACAGAATAATAAGAAATTATAAATTAGTATAATTTTTGAAAAGAGATTACAGTCGAACATAAACCAGACGTTGTTTATCCGAAAAATTCACGATCCGGATAATAAAATTCAAGAAACAAATGTTTCTTGCTTAATTATTTTGCGTCAATACGTAAATTCGCATTCAGGACAAAAAATATCGGGACTACCATTTAAACATAAAATCTGTTTCATTAGTCTGGAAGTCCAAACGGTAATATACATGTACAGTATACATGTACATGTATATGTTATTTATTCTCTCAATTAGTCCGAAATTAGATTGATTCCATAAATCTTGTTGCATGTCATTGTTTTCTATTATGTCTCAGTGTCTTAATAGGTGTTAAAAGCTGTGTACTGTATATAAAATGTAATAGGGCATTGTTTACTTTGATTAGCAGTCATAAAATAGCAGCCAGTCAGGTATTAAGTGTCAAAATGATCTTAACTGATTTTGAGATTAATATTTTGTCATTTTGATACAGAGACAAGTGCAGATCTGGCAAAAATAATAAGCTGTTCCATATTTATATAATTTGATGTTCAATTATCAAATTATAATTTTTTTTTACGTATGGGTTATGAAGTTGTTGTATTTCTCATGATTAAGCTTAGTTTACCACAAACGGTGCAATCTAGAGGTAAATAAAACTTGAAGAGTTAAAATCATACTGACAGTTTGCAAAACTATTTTGAATGAATTTAGTTCAAGACACCTCAATTATGACATGCATCCGCATGATATCTGGGGGAAAAATTGGGTCCGATCCTTTGACTCCTATTTTCAGGGTAAGATGACAATTTTGGATCTGCAAAATTTCTATCCAAAGTCGTTAATCCAGAAGATTCGCAACCCAGACTTTTTTTCTCTGGTAACCAAAGTGTCTGGATTAACCAGGTTCAACTGTACATCCCATAATGCTTTTGCTACAATGCTTGCACTAGCGGAAAAATGCATCTGCATGTGGGAACTGATAAAGGTAGACTAGTATTACCTGTATTTTAATGGGATATTTGAGTGGATTTTTCCTGTAGAAGACGGCCGACTGGTTCCATTCTGGACTAACTGTGTCATTTTTTACGGTGGTATACACGCTCTCCTTCTCACATTTGATGACACAGTATGGGTCTGCTCCTAGTCAAATAAATTTTGAAATTGTATTAACCCTTACCCTCATATAGACGTTTTATGACGCCTCTGCAGCAGACGGCTTTTTGAAAACATAGTGACAAAAGAAGAAATTGCACAAAACGTGCAATTTCTCCTTTTGCCACAATGTGTTCCACTTTTTGTCATAGGTTATCCATTCAATTATGGAGATTTTCTATTTTTTGACCAAATACGTTCAAAGTCGTCTGCTGCAAAATTGCCGTATGAGGGAAAGGGTTAATGCATAATCTTTTAACCCTTTCCTACTTAAAGACCTCTGCAGCAGACGACTTGAACAAAATGTGGCAAGAGAAGAAATTGCTCAAAATGAACAATTTCACCTTTTGCCAAAATGTTTTCAAATCTATTTAAAAACTATACTTATATTCTGACAGTGATTTTTCAAAATTTTTGACTCAATTTCGAAGTTGTCTGTTGCAGAATTGTTGTATGTGGGAAAGGGTTGAGGATTTATTAATCACAACATTGACTTTATCCTGAGCAAAAATACACGCTCAATTGCTAATGATGATGGCTATCAGTCCTGGGGCCCAGAGTTTGAATCATTGCTCAGCCATTCATTCTCTCTAATGATTGATAAACAAGTCATTGTGACAAGTGCCATTCGTCTTCCACTGATGGGCGCAATATACTATGTGGGCAGGTAGCCAGTTACCTGGAGAGAACGTTGCATGGAGTGCTGATGTGAGAAAGCCAGGAAACACAATAACTTAATGACCTTGTTTTTCATCCAACATGATCCATATTCAAACTTGCCCTAAATTTCTTCAAAACAAGATTTTTTCTTAGTTTTGACTAACTGCCCTATTTCTGTTTACCTCACTCACATAACCTATAGTCAATTTTATCCACAATTGACACAGGACAATCACAATAGCTCATCTTGAGGCAAGTTAAAAATATTATGTTGAATTAATTTAATTGTGTATCACTTAATGGCAAGTGTAATAATAGAGGATAAATTCTACTTAACCCTTTAATTCTGCAGCAGAAGACTTTGAACAAATAGAAAATCTCTATAATTGAATGGATAACCTATGACTAAAAGTGGAAAACATTTTGGCAAAAGGAGAAATTGCTTGTTTTGAGCAATTTATTCTTTTGTCACTATGTTTTCAAAAATCTGTCTACTGCAGAGGCGTCAGAAAGCGTCTATATGAATCCCTTATACTAAAAAGCAGCAGATGACTTTTATTTTTTTTTAGGGAAATTCTCTTAAATTTATATTAACCCCCCTTACGAAAACACAACAAATCTGCAGCAGAAAGTTGAAAACATGATGACAAAAACCTGAAAATTCTCCATAAAAGAGAGCTTAATTATTTAATAAAGTTGAATACATTGTGGCCAAAGGAGAAATTGCTCATCATGAGCAATTTCACCTTTTGCCAGAATGTTTTCAAAAGTCGTCTGCTGCTATTGCGTCAAAATGCTTCTGCAGGTTGGAAAGGGTTAAAGAAAGTAATATTATCGAAAAGTAGAAATTGCTTATAATAGGTAATTTCTCATTTTGCCACAATGTTTTCAAAAGTGTGTATGTAGGTGAAGAATGGTTAATGACAATTTAAAGCAGGCCATACCATCTCTCTCTTGCTTCTCCAATCCCTCTGCTTTCAGAACTTTAATGTGTGTGATCATTACTGGCTTCTTAGCACAACAACTCCAAAAACTGGGCCTTGGCACGTCTAGCTTAGCCTCTCTGTGGAGAAACATTGATAACTATTTACAAAACTAAACATTACATGCAATTGCACCTTTTGATACCATACTCTTTAGTCTTTAACTTTAACTTTAACCCTTTCCCTCATATAAACGCTTTCTGATGCAGCAGACAGCTTTTTATAAACATAAAATTCAATTATAGAGATTTTCAGTTTTTTTGACAAAATATGTTCAAAGTCGTCTGCCGCATAATTGTTGTATGAGGGAAAGGGTTTATGCTATGATCTGTTTTAGAACAAGAATCTGCAATGTGGGAAGAGGGCCAGTATTGCCCCACTGCCATTAGGCAAAAATTAAATCACTATGACCATATAGGCAAAACAGCACTGTCCCCTGGCAGCCATGTTTTTCAACCATTCATCATGACATAACCCTTTCCCTTGTACGACAATTCTGCAGCAGACGACTTTGAACGTTTTTTGTCAAAACATAGAAAATCTCCATAATTGAATGGATAACCTATGACAAAAAGTGGAAAACATTGTGGCAAAAGGAGAAATTGCACGTTTTGTGCAATTTCTTCTTTTGTCACTATGTTTTCAAAAAGCCGTCTGCTGGAGAGGCGTCAGAAAGCGTCTATATGAGGGAAAGGGTTAAAGACTTAGCTACCTTAAGACGACTCTGCAGCAGAAAACTGTTGAAATCAATGTCAGGAATGGAATTTTTTTTCTTCTTCATTTCTAAACATTAATAAAACTAGAATGGAGTGCTCCGCGGTGTGTCACCTGCACCTGCTCATTGAAAGTGTGACGGACAGACAGACCCTGGACAAAAAAAAAAAAATCCTAAGTGCCTAACATGCTATGCAGGGTGACACAAAAACTGTTGCATGTAAATTCATGGAGACCTATGGGATAATAATTATTGTTTATTATGGTGTAAGAATTGGAAACAATTTCTTGGAATGAGCACTAAAAGCGATATTTTATTGAATGGCTATCACATGAGTAAAAATATATCTATTGCTAGAATACAAGTTAGTTCATGGATTGTTTTATTTATTTGCACTTTGAATGCTTAGGGGAGTGAATCACGTATTCTTTAACTGATTTCCAGGTAAAACAAATTTGCACTTTGAATGCTTTGGGGAGTGAATCACCTATTCTTTAACTGATTTCCAGGTAAAACAAATCTACAACATACACCATTGAAAACATGCCCACAAAAATATTGAAAATCTCTATAAATGAAAACATTGTGGATAATGTAGAAATTGCTAAATATGAGCCAACTCTTCATTTGCAACAATGTTTTCAAAAGTTTGATGCAAAGGGGTCAGTCAGAAGGCGTCTTTATGTGGAAAAGGGCTAAAGACAGTTAACAGTGATTTGATCACAAAATTAATCTCATTGTTTGATATTTCTCAATAAACCACAGAAAAGCATGAAATAAAGGAATTTTATTATTAGCCCTTTCCCTCATACAACAATTCTGCAGCTGACGACTTTGAACATATTTTGTCAAAAAATAGAACATCTCTATAATTGAATAGATAACCTATGACTTAAAGTGGAAAACATTGTGGCAGAAGGAGAAATTGCTTGTTATGAGCAATTTCTTCTTTTGTCAATATTGTTTTCAAAAAGCCATCTGCTGCAGAGGCATCAGAAAGCGTTTATATGAGGGAAAGGGTTAAAGAGGAAAAGCAACATTTCTTACTTGAATTCATTGGCATCGCCAGAGTACAACCGGAATAGAAATTCCTTCTCTACGTTGGGATCGAAGGTGCAGGCAAGGATGAGATAGCGGCCTTTATCTAACTTCAGCTTCTGGAAGATTGAGCGACTGTCCCTGAAGACGGTGTTCTTGATCACCTCATGGTATGTGTAGTCGTGCATTCTGTATTGTCTGTTCTGCTCTACCTGATAACAACAGATAAATGGGGACATTAAACCATTCAACCTTTTCTACATACAAAAAATCTGCAGCAGATGACTTTGAAATAATCAAGCCAAAAACACAGAAAAACTCTCATAATGAGGGTATAATTGCTGAAAAAGATTGAAAACATTATGACAAAAGGAGAAATTGCTCATTTTGAGCAGTTTCCCCTTTTGTCAGAATGTTTTCAAAAGTAGTCTGCTGCAGAGGCGTCTATATGAGGGAAAGGGTTAAACTATTCAACCATTTCTACATACTAAAAATCATTAGCAGATGATTTTAAAAACGTCTTAGACAGAAATATAGAAGTGAAAGCATAAATAATGTCAAGAGGGCCAAGATGGCCCAATATATATAGCCCAATCACCGTATTAAAAATAACTTCAAAGATTTCCAATGTTTTACTATACATGTATACACATATAAGGGAAATGAGACCCTTCCCCTAGTGACCATGTTTTTCAACAGAACAGAATAATTTGAAACAAATATTTATGTCTTTTCAAGTTAATTTGGATAAGGTAGAGCATGACTTATTTTTGTGTGAATCAAGTATAGCATGTTTGCCTTTCAGATGATTCAGTATCAGGTCGAGTTATACATACCTTGAACAGTGTAAAGCCAATGGTTACGTTTCCACTACCAGCCTGACTACGGACACTCTTCTGCATTATCTGCATCAAACAAGCCTCCTTGTCTTCATTGATGGTGAACAGGAACTGGGGGAATAAACAATCATATAAAGTTTAATCCTTTCCCTCATATAGACCCTTTCTGATTGATGCCTCTGCAGCAGACAGCTTTTTGAAAACATAGTGACAAAAGAAGAAATTTCTCAAAACAAGCAATTTCTCCTTTTGCCACAATGTTTTCCATTTTTAGTCATAGGATATCCTTTCAATTATAGAGATTTTCTATTTTTTGACAAAATATGTTCAAAGTCGTCTGCTGCAGAATTGTTGTATGAGGGAAAGGGTTAAACAAAAGTTATTTTAGGTTTTAGGGATGCATTACCTGGTGTATGATTTCTATTGGAATGTACGTTCAGCATCTTTATGAGGGAAAGAGTAATACTTTGTATGCATCATAAACATAGATAGAGTGAATTGTAACATGTATACATGTAGAATAACAAAACTATTCATTGAAGTTTAATAATACAGAAACCATTCTTCAGAAACCATAATGACTGTTAGTGTTGATGAACGATAGAGATTGAGCTCTGAACCAAAGGAATCAACACTAATTACATATATATCAAGTTCTGCCCATACACTTTTCATGAAAATGGTAAATATAATCCCAAAAGTAACACTGAAAAATATGAAAAACCTAGAAATAAAATTATAATTATTAGAAAAGAGTTAAAAAACAACCTCGAGGGCCAAGATGGCCCTAAATCGATCACCTGAATGATAGTTAATTAGAAGCAAATATTTAACTGCAAATATATTTGAAAATTTGATCAGGAGTTCAAATGAAACTGCAGGGAGTGGACACTCATTTAAAGAAATAGTTTCTGCCAAATTATCCTGGAATCTGACAAATGGAGATGGAGGTTTTTAAAGTTTGGGTATTTTTCTCAATTTCTGATGCCGCAGCAACAAAATTTCTACACAGAATGTAAGTCTTTGAACAATTTTGAAAGAGGACCATCAATGGAACATTCCTGTTAAGTAAAATTTGAAATTGGTCGAGCGGAATAGTAGGAGTTGTCATTTGCAGCTAAAAGTTCAATATACCCCTTTTGTGATGACTCGGATCATGACAGATGACGCGAGGTTGCTATGATTTTGTAACTTGAGGTCAGGTTGCTATGATTTTGTAACCAATCAATACGGCTTGAACCAATTAAGTAGAGGATCACTGAAGTAAGATTCCTTTTCAATTTTCTTAATATCAGACATGAACTTAAAACAAGAGCAATGCGTACGGCACAGACGCTCGACTGATAGAAAACAGAAAAAAAGATGAGCTGATCAAAAAACCTTAACCGGACGAGCTAAAAATGGAATTTCCAAATTTTATCATTTTGCCCCTATTCTGATGCCTCTTGAGTACCATGTTTTTCAACCAAACAGTATGCCTTGAACAATCTTTGTAGAGGGTCACCCAAGGAACATTTCTACCAAACTATATTGGAATCTGACATGCAGATTCAGAGGAGAAGATTTTTAAAATTTTGACATTTTGCCCTCTTTCTGATGACGCAGCAACCAAAGTTCTCAATGGAATTTAAATCTTTGAACAATTTGAAAAAGGGCCACCAAAGGAACATTCCTGTGAAGTTTGGATGAAATTGGTCGTGAGGTTTAGGAGAAGATGATGTTTAAAGCTAAAAGTTAACAACGAGGACGGACAAAAAGTGATCAGAATAGCTCTAAAAATCGCTGTGAAAAGATGAGATATTGCTCATTTTGGCCCAATGTTTCCAAAAGTCATCTGTTGCAAATGCATATACATATGTTCATTTTAGAGTTTTAACCACTTTATGGGAGTTATTCTGAGAACCCCTAATACATGTTTATGCCCATTTAAAATCATAATGTTGAGGGTTAAATGATTGCATTGAATATTACCTGAGGGTTCTTCAGGAAAGTAGCTTTATTATTCAGACAGCCTCCAGCCCTTTCACCTTTAACTGTCCAAGCAGAATGGGCCAGACCTTCATGCCATGTTTTAGATATGCTAAAGATCGACGTGTTCACCATTCGACAGTACGAAACATTGATGAAATGTTGGCAAAAATCGTCGAAATGCATCCTGTAAAAGTAATAAACAATAATTAAATGTATGATAAGTTATGCGTAAATAAAATGGTACTGTGACTTTAGACACCTCTGTAGCAGACAAATTTTGTAATCATATTGGGCGAATCGAGGCCTTGGCATGAAACGGTTGTAACTAAAAACCTATTTTGAAATCCCTGGTTAAGGGGCAATTTTGACCCCTTTGTAAACAATACAAATTTAGGTGCCATTGCTCAGAACGAGCAATGGCACCTAAATTTCCATTGTTTACCAAGAAAAATGATTTAAGGCTTCTAAAGACTATATGGCGAGGAGATTAACCTTGGTAAAAAAATACCAATTTTAGTTACAACCGTTTCACATAAAGCCCTCGATATGCACAACCTGATCTTGATCTACACGGTTAAAACCAACTTTAATCCTTTCCAATGGAGGGGCCTATGTTTCCATTTAGAAAATAGAATATATAAAGAAATATCAATCCTGTCTCAGTAAACCAAGGTGTGTGTTACTTACCAAAACTCACCGTCTTCTTCAAACAAAATTCCCATCTTCTCTCTTTCAGCTTTTGGTATCTTCTGCCATTCTGGATCACTATTCAATACAGCATGAAATGGTTTTTTAAAAATAATGCTGAAACTTTCACTACTTTTCATATCGATACAAAGCCAGAAAAAATGTTTTTAAAACAATGCAGTCTCAACCATTATTTAACCCTTTCCCACCAGCAGACACATTTCGACACAATAGAAGCAGACATGATGACTTTTAAAAACATTGAGGCAAAAGGTGAAATTGCTCATGATAAGCAATTTCTCCGTTGACCACAATGTTTTCATCTTTATTTAACAATTATTCTCCTTTGACCACAATGTTTTCAAGCTATCTTTTATGGAGATTTTCAGATTTTTGTCACTATGTTTTCAAATTCGCCTGCTTCAGATTTGTTGCATGTGAGAAAGGGTTCATTAAAACAGGGCATATAACAACCCTGTAAGAATTTAAGATTTTTGTTTGCGTTTTGCGCAGTTTACAAAAGTATTTCAGTTAAATCACAGCGTTTCCTTGGTAAATGACCAGTACAGCTAGAATGTTTATTCTGATTGAGTCCAGGGCATTAATTCCTTATGCTATCCTGAGGTCCAAAGAGGGATGCTAAAAAATTCATTTTTAAAATCTTTCGTTTGACCCGACCCCGAGATTGAACCAAGGTGTCACTCTTGTGGCAACGCTCTTATTACTACACAATTTAGTCATTTATTCAAACAAGGAAAACCAAGAGATGACAACTCCACAAAACCAGGTTTTCAATGTGCCTTTAATTGGTGCTATTTTCAATATACTCTTAACTTTTGGTTTAAGGTAATAACACATTTGAGTCGTCTCACGATAAGACCAACATTGTGGCCTCTGCGTAAAGTATCGACCCAGATTAATCTAAGCATGCACTGCAGGTTTACCAAGATAGACACTTTTCATCTCCTGTGGATTTTATGTTTCAGGAATCATTACTCTATAACTATATCCCCCTGAGACGGAATGTGATGGCCCGGATCAGTCTGCTCTGACTGTGCAGGCTGATCTGGTTCGACAAATTATGCAGTGGCCATAATGTTGGTTTTCTCGCAGGATGGCTCATTTATTATAGTATTCAACATAATGGGTTAATAACCAAAAAAGTACAGTGTGATCTTGATCAACGCCATATTATAGTTTATACTTACTTATCACTGAAACGGCCCGTCCACTCCCCCTGGCCCCAGGGGTTTCTGAGTCGAACCATTGGTAGTTTCTTACCGCTCCCGCTCCAGTAACTAAGTAACCCGGACTCCAGGGAGATATTTTTGACAGCAGTTAAACCATACGCATGACCCTTCACAAGTCCCTTATCTGTAGAGGCTTCCATCTCCTCACTGGATTCGGCCTGGAAAATATTCAAACCTGTGCTAAAGACCAACTTTGTATAGGAATTCCCTGTTTAAATTGTCGTATCAGGGAAAGGGTTTAAGACAGTGGTGCAGGTGTTGAGTGTTGGACTCTCGTATCAAAGGTCCCAGGTTTGAGACCTGTGATCAGTGGGTTCTGTCTTTGGAACTTCTCCACACCGATGTTGTGAGTACTGGTTTTAACCCTTTCCCTCTTACAATAATTCTGCAGCAGACGACTTTGAACATATTTTGTCAAAAAATAGAAAATCTCTTAAATTGAATGGATAACCTATGTCTAAAAGTGAAAAACATTGTGGCAAAAGGAGAAATTGCTTGTTTTGAGCAATTTCTTATGTCACTAGGTTTTCAAAAAGCTGTCTGCTGCAGAGGCATCAGAAAGCGTCTATATGAGGGAAAGGGTTAAAGCCACCACACTTTTAATTTCCCAATTAATCATTTTCCCGCATTAATGACTCTGCAATTCAAGACCACTAGTGAACAAAGACCAGATTGTTCTCTTCCAATGTATGGTCTTTAAACACAGGTTTGACTGTACTTTAAGCTTAACCCTTTCCCAGATGCAGATCTATGCATTTTGACATATCTGCAGCAAAAGACCTCATCATAAGCAAGTTCTTGCTTTTTCAAAATGTTATTTTAATTCTATCAAATTGTTATTCTTTGCCTATATAACTATTCCAAGTTTAAACCTAGGTGTTTTCAAAGTTTCGAGCATCAGATGTGCTGTATGTGGGAAAGGGTTCATGTAATGTATAATGTTAATGTATAATTTATATTATTGTTTGCGTGTGTAACAGCAGACTTTAACCCTTTCCAACATACAGGTCATCCATTCAATTATAGAGATTTTCTATTTTTTGACAAAATATGTTCAAAGTTGTCTGCTGCAGAATTGTTGTATGAGGGAAAGGGTTAATAAAGAGATAAAAATAGCCTTCATTTGAATTTAATCCTTTCCCAATACAGAATATTTTTTCAAACAGTGTAATTAATTTCAAAATACAATTTTCACTATTTACCTGTTTTATCCATCTCTACACTATGTCATCAGTAAATTAACGTTTGAACAACTGTTGGTTTAGACATAAGATAGAAACATTTCATCACCATTAAAAATTATATTTTTACTAGTGGAGTAGCTGATCTGGAAAATAACACTTTTGATGGTCATGATGTGAAAATGTATAGAGTTTATTTATCATTGATCTTTTATATATACACAATATCTATTCCAGTGCTCTTGATAACGTGAATATTTGAAATACCAAAATCCTAATTTGACACTCAAACCCTATGTTTTGCCATCATGAGCAATTTATCCTATTGCCACAATGTTTTCAAAAGTCATCTGCTGCAGAAGCGTCAAAATGCATCTTTATTTTGAAAAATGTTTAAACAATTTTAAATAAACAATTTACCGGAATGGAAGCTGCCAGGAGGGATCTTCGTTCCACCTCTTTCTCAAGTCGTGCAAACAGCGTCGCCCTCTCCTCTGGCTTATCAGCAACGCCTAGCTCTACTAGACTCATCATTTCAGACACACCTCCACTAAAATCTTCTAAAGCCTCGCCCAAGTCCCCTCCATCCAGGGCTTCATAACACCCAAACAATCTGAAATTTTAAAGTGCTTGAGAATAAGTTTGTATTTTTTCCATCAAAAAATATATGTTTATTACCCAGGAAAACTGTGTGTTGTGTGAACTGGAAAGTATCATCTCACTGAGACAACTTCGTAGCACAGAAACAATCAGAAATAGTTATTCAAATTCTCCTTTTGCCACAATGTTTTCCACTTTTAGTTATAGGTTATCCATTCAATTATAGAAATTTTCTATTTTTGGACAAAATATGTTTAAAGTCATCTGCTGCAGAATTGCCGTATGTGTGAAAGGGATAACTCACTTAGCATATGCTTTCTCTAACAAGGCACTCCAGAATTCATTCTTGGACTGTGAGTGAATGAAGACAAGTTCGTCATTAACAGTTGGCAATTGGTCATCAATCACAACATCCACCCATTGACCATATCGCCAGAATTTGAAGTGAAATATACCGCAATAGTTATCCGGTTTGTTCTCATCCCATTCCTGGCCTGAAGGAATCACCTGCAGGAAAAATAATAGTCACTAATTAACACTTTTCCACATAATTAAAGGCTCAAGCTGCCATTCCCCATACAAGTCATTGGCTCAAATAGGCTCAGAGGAAAATGTGTTTGGCAAAATAATACAAATTGATATTAATATCTTGGAAAAAAGTTGTGAAATTAAAAAAAAAGTATGGAAGTGCAAAAAGGTCTGTTTTAAAATATAATTATTGAATATTGTTCATTATATTTACTTTTGCCACAATGTTTTCACAAGTCACTTGCTGCAGATATGACAAAATATTTCTGCATGAAGGAAGAGGTCAGCTCAACAAGAACATAGGATTTTGAGGTTAAATGGGGATTAAAAAGAAAATACATAAGAGACCTGGCATCCCAGGTTTGATCCCTTCTCAGTGTCCGACAAATTTCAGAATTGTTTGGTAGCCCACTGATGCCAATGAGTGTTTTATGATTATTTTTGTTTTCTACTTCTGTACAAACATAATATTAAGAGCACACCATGTACATGATTTAAGGGTAGTGACCAATTCAAATAACATGACTGTGTTGCAAAAGACCTGAAGTGCAGCATTCAGTTAAAAAAAAACGAAATTTGGAAAAGAGACTTTTTGGTGGAGCTTAACAGATATGAGAAAATTGGTACTAAAGTTTTTCAAGATTATTTTTCACTAGGTTATTTGAAATATTCTGCATAAAATGTATGTATTTTATCCATATTTACAAAAGATTTAAAGCTAGTGACAGAAATGTTTAAACTTGATACCAAAAAATCAAATGATGTAGTATAAACTCTTCAAATTGGAGGTCACCGATTTAGGTCCCTCACCGAAACAGGGCATACGATACGAGTGTCAGTTTTACAAAGAAAGATTCAATTTTATTAACCAAAAGTCAAATTTATCAGGTTCAATGAAGTTATTAACCCTTTCCCTCATATAGACGCTCTCTGACGTCTCTGCAGCAGACAGCTTTTTGAAAACATAGTGACAGCAGAAGAAATTGATCAAAACAAGCAATAGCTCCTTTTACCACAATGTTTTCCACTTAGTCATAGGTTATCCAATTATTTTTTTTTTTTGACAAAATATGTTCAAAGTCGTCTGCTGCAGAATTGTTGTATGAGGGAAAGGGTTAAATAAAATATTGTCAAAAACAATGACGCGAATAATACCGTAACACATGAAACACGTTAAATTTGTTTCATGTGTTACCGTATTATTCACAACATAGCCGCCATTTTGATATTAAATTGCGCAATGTTAATCATGGTTCCCTACTGAGAATTTGAAATCGGTAAACAGCGTTGAATGTAAACATCGGGGTACACTCTTGATCCGGGTCGTCGGGTCGTTAACGTCATTGACCCAATTTCTCATTTCTTCCAATGAAATCGCAATTATTAAGTCATATGATTTTTTTCCCGCCGATTATGCTAATTAATTTTGGTAAACAAAGCCGTGATTGGGCATTTATTATTCATTATAGATTTCATACCAAACATTTTCTTTGATATTACGAATACTATGTCGATTATGAAGGTGTTTCATATTTGATTAACGGCAAGATAAGATCTAGAAAGTCGTCGTATTGTATTATCTTTAATATTTGGATCGAATTTATTTTATTAACTTCTGCATGGCGACAATTTTCTTCTCCGTCTTTCTGAACCGGTCTGCACCAGTTTGCAAACATCGCATACCGAAAGTAGAAATATGGATCAAAATACATTTAAGGGAATATTTGAATTTCATTGGTTATTCGCAATCATTCATGGATTAACACATAGCCCCAGGGAACAATGGTCACTAATTATTGGACCGCCGTAATGGGTATATATTATCACGTTAATTGACTATTACTGACGCGATTCGGTTGGCTGAAACTACTCGATCTGGTTGGGTAACTCCGCCTACTGATATTGATTTGTTTATGGTCACAGCGAGTGGTTTCGCATGTAACATACAGTCACTTTTTATACACGACATGTGTGTACGTAATTAAGCCGGGCTACCAGACACGGGAATAAACAGTAGCCCGCCGGGCTTTCATTTGAAAATGACAGTAGCCCGAGCCTTTATTTTGGTAGCCCGCGGGCTCCGGGCAATGGATTTGTCGGACACTGCTTCTTGTAGTGATCACAACAACACGACGCAGTAGCTTTGCTTGTTTGGCACGGCACAATTCCCAGCATAGTACAGATTAATCATGCAGGGATAATGGGTAAATGTTGGAAATGTTGTAAAACCCTTATTTAACCCTTTCCCTTTGTGTAAAAACATTGTGGCAAAAGAGGAAATTGCTCGTTTTGAGTAATTTCTTCTTTTGTCACTATGTTTTCAAAAAGCTGTCTGCTGCAGAAAGCCTCCATAGATATGGGGGAAAGGGTTAAAAAAAGTACATACCCTGTCAATCAATTCCTTATAGAGAGCCAGACAAGATGAGGCTGCCACAAACCAGCAGTTTCCCAGTCTGCCTTGTGTTACATCGCCAGAACTGGTACCAGCAACAAACAGCTTGGGCTTGTCACAGATTTGCTGCAAATCAAATTAAAACAAGGTTACATAAAGTCTTAATGATTGTTTGTTTAACCCTTTCACACATGCAGACAGGTTTTGACGCAATAGCAGCAGACGACTGTTGAAAAACATTGTGGCCAAAGGTGAAATTTCACCTGTGGCCACAATGTTTTCAACTTCATTAAGCTATCTTTTATGGAGATTTTCAGGTTTTTTTGTCTGCTGCAGATTTGGTGTATGTGGGAAAGGGTCAAATGAAAAGTTTGTTTGAAGTAACTAATTGTTGTTACCTGCAAATAGGTCAGCATTTTGAGAACATGTAGTCCAAAATATCAAAATTCCCTTCCATGTGAACATATTATAGAATAGAATTAGAAACATTGTGGCAAATTACTAATTATGAACAACTTCTCCATTTGCCAAAATACTTTTTAAAGTTGTCTATATTAGGGAAAGGGTTAAAGCTTAAAGCATGATTGATGGACAGACAAAATAGAAGTGATCCCATTCAATCACCCTGCTAAGGCAGCGGAAAAGTTATAGTATTTTTGAACACTTACAAAAAGGATACACTGCATTTATTTAAATGTTCTTGTTTTTATGTCAATTTCCGGTACATAATACTGGGATTATCATAACCTTATTTACCCCTTTTCCTAATTTAAACAACTTTTGAAATCTCTGCATCAGACAAGTGTGCCATTTCCTGCAGTGGATGACTTTTGAAAACATTGTCAGAAGGTTTTTTTCTTCTTCATAATGAGAATTTTTTCTCCCATTTCCAACACTTGCACTGTCACAATGTTTTCAAAATGTGTAACAGTGTTTGATGCAGTCAAAGGTTTCTGTGAAAGGCAAAACAGTCTTAATTCTTGCCACATACATTATATCTACATCAGATTTCTATAACGACTGAGCAAAACTATCGAAAATCTCTATAAATAAAAGGGTAGATAAAAAAAAATATTAAATAGATAGAAAGGGTTAACCCGTATTCCTCATTTTGACATCACTAGAAAATGAAATCGCTGAAAATCTACATTTCTTCCTATTCACACCATGTTTCCAACTAGGATTAAAATAATGTCATGATGTAAAAACTATCTATCTGTGACTTTTCAATACACTTTGCCAGGCTAATCTAAAATGGTGTAATTTTTTTCCCACCTGCAGCAGAGGACTTTTGAAAACATTGTGACGAAAGGAGAAATTGCTCAAAAAGAGCAATTTTTCCTTTTGCCACAACGTTTTCTACTATATTTGATGATTATGCTCCGATTTAAGGGGATTTTTAATATTATTTACTACGTGTTTGTAAAGTCATCTGCTGCATATTTGTTGTCCACACTGTGGTAAAAGAGTAAGTCAATTTTGACAGCATGAACCCTGAAAGATGTTGCTTCATACATTTGGTCTTTTCCATATGACTCCAGGGACTTTCCCACTTGTGTAGAACAGTGATTTATCTTGAGCCGGGAATTCTGGGTCAACAAAATGGTTTCCACTGGACTGGGCTTGTTTCTTCAACACATCATATTTCTGAGCCTTGAAGGCGACTGTGTCAGAACCAAACAGAGGCATTTTGTATGTGGTAATTTGATCTGTCTGGAAAAAGAATTGCATATAAAAGAAGTTTGTCTGCATTAAACCATATAAATAAACAATTTAAAAATCTCCATAAATAGGAGTTAAATTATTAAATTAAAAATAAAGTTGAATGCATTGAAGCAAATGGATAATTTCTCATTTAATAATATGAGCAATTTCTCCATATTTTGCCTAAATATTTTCAAAAAGTCACCTGCTGCAGAGGCTTTAGAATGTGTCTACAACCTGGAAAGGGTTAAATGTATATTTACCAGTGTTTCATTTCACTGGAATCTTAATTATGTTTAATTTAGTTATCTTAAATTGATTGACATACAAGCTTCTAGTTTATATCAACCACAGTCAGTGTCTGCTTAATTATAGAATTAACCCTTTCCCTCATATAGATGCTTTCTGACGCCTCTGCAGCAGACAACTTTTTGAAAACATAGTGACAAAAGAAGAAATTGCTCAAAACGAGCAATTTCTACTTTTGCCACAATGTATTCTACTTTTAGTCAATTACAGAGTTTTTATATTTTATGACAAAATATGTTCAAAGTCGTCTGCTGCAGAATTGTCATATGAGGGAAAGGGTTAATTAACCAGTTCTCCCCCGTTGTATGTAAATCTGAAGGACAGAACCAGCTTATCCCAGGGATTTAAACCCAGGACATTCGGAATGATGGTAATTGCCTCCCCTTAATCATCAAAGTGGAAGGGCGTTTCATGTGTATTTTAACCCTTTCCCACTTGCAGATGCATTCTAACGTGTTTGCAGTAGATGTCTTTTGAAAACATTGTGACAAAAGGAGAAATTGCAATTTCCCCTTTTGCCACAATGTTTTCAACTCATATTTAAAATTAAACTCTCATTTCAGGGCTCTCACTAGGCTAAAATTTTAGGGAGAAGTGACTTCGCCCTCCAGACAATTTAGGGCGAAGTGGGGAGACTTAAGGGAGAAGTGATATTTCTTGTGTGTCGTTACGTGTTGTAACCGCATCGCATCGTAAATCGCATCGATTGGGATAGAACACATTTACTTAAACAAAGATGAATGTTTTATTATTTTATTTTAATTATGATTATCACATGAAGTTCTAAAATTGTTTTTCCCTAAGAGTAGTTGCGATCCGAACATTATGTTCTAAAGTAGCAGAAATTATTAATTAATGAAGCTACCTTTTACTCGCCGTCCATTCCGTAAAGGTGTCAGGCATTTTGTAAACAAGTCGATCGTAAGTATCATAAACAACGTAAATTATTTTGTAAACAAGTCGATCGTAAGTGACATAAACAACGTAAATTATTTGTATCGGGTTTGCGATCCGAACATTGTGTTCTAAAGTCGCCGAAATATAATTAATGAAGCTACATTTTACTCGCCGTGTAAAGGTTAAAGGCATTTTGTGAAGAAGTCTGTTGTAAGTGTCATAAACAACGTAAATTATTTGTATCGGCCAAACATACACACTCTTTACAAGTAGAATTGAGGTATTGTCTTTTGATTGGTTAATTCCAAATAGTATGACACCCCCATGCTACAGCATTTAATATGAATCCCCTAAAAAAAATATCTAAAAAATCTCATTTTCTCAATTATTGAAGACGATTATCTGATTAAACCATGAATAGATTCACAATATTATTTATACTATTGAAAGGGTTAAAACATAATTCGACTTCCATCTCATTTACATCGGCTACGTATTTAATGTTTTATTAGGGGGGGCGTCATAATATTTGATAAGACGATCGGTTCTTTGATTATGCAAATTGGACTAAAGATCACGATTTTGATTGGTTCTACCTCATTGTGTGTGTTAAATGATTCGATTCTTCAGCTTTTACTGGATATACACTCTCAGTTGTCAAATAACTGATTACGCAACTGTGTATATCGAGAACTGTATACATCGATTCGACATGGTGCGTGACCGTGATCATTTTAACAGTGTCCGATGATAGGACAAAATTGTCGGCGAAGTCAACTTCGCTTTGACTGAGAATTTGGGCGAAGTCGACTTCGCTTTGATCGAGTGAATGGGCGAAGTCAGAACTTTTTAGGCTACCACTTCGCCCCCTTGTGAGAGCCCTGCATTTATGGAGATATTTCGAATGTTTACCAATATGTTGCTGCAGAATTATTCGTATGTGGGAAAGGGTTAAGAAATAAATAGGTCTTAAGTACAATCTCTTTTCAAGTTAGTTTTAAGTTCACAAAAGGTTTTAAGAAGTAAATGCCATTCTCTCCTATTTAAAGTACTTTTTGGCATATTTTCATCTTTTAGCGGTAACGTCTTTTAGCTGTTCATCTTCTTAAACCTTTTTTCCCCAATTTTATCCTCTACCACTTTCAGGACGACTTTTGCTAATTAATAATAAATAATGGTGCTCTAACGTGCCGGCTTATAACAATGAATACACCAATCATTGTAATCATATGGTGTGTGTGTATCAAACACTCTGGGGGAGAAGACCGACATTAATAATTTATAAAAAGAGGAAAAAAACTAGAATAATGCTCAGCTTGCAAATAGCATCATCCACAAGTGGGCGTCGGGAGAAACCCAGTCTATTGTAAAATCGCATGAGGCAACAGCATGCATGTTATTTGTAATGCATATATGAAAACAAATAAACAAGAATACCTGAAAAAGAAGCCAATAATATCAATCCAAGAGCTCAAAGAAATAAAAACAACAACATACCTGGAATAGTTTGCACGTAACCCCACCTAAACCGCCGGTGATCGTGAGAAACAGTTTAGCGTAATATTCGCAAAAGCTAGACACCCCTCACACCGGTTACGGGTAAAAAAGGCCAATTACTGAAAAAATCTGATCCAAAAAGGTCTAATTTTAATCAGGGACTTTATAATATATACATATAGTGTCCCTGTTTTTAATCCACAATAGGCACATGTTTTATTTCAAAAATGTTATTTTTTTATTTTTTTTTATCTCGTGTGTTGTTCAGTTTTGGTAAGTTATTTGTGAACATTTTCCATGTGGTTACATAATCTATTTACTCAAAACATCTTTAGTCACTGAAGTTAAGACAAAACGATTAAAATACCATAATTTGTTTTTTTATTATCTTTGTTTACATTGTTGTATACATAATATAAAATGTGAATGTAAATATATAGTAAAACCAATACTATAATATGAAATTGAATATAGGTTGCACAAAGTGGGCCTTTCCGACCCTGTTTCCTCACACCTCCGACTGTTTATAAAGGTTTTCGATTATGGTCTTTTATGTTTCTAAGTAAGTACAGATTAACATGGATTATTGTCAAATGGGGCTTTTGAAAAACCCTGACTATGAAAAACGTGATAAAGATAAACTGACTTACGGCCTACCAATAAAACGACAGGTGAAAATGAAAATTGGTGTTTAAAGTAAGTACAGGAATATATATGTATCGATATTCGCATGTGAAAACAATTTAATCCTTTATCATTCATATGCACAGGCATTTTGGCCAAGAACTATTCATATATTTCTGTACCGATCTATAAAACAGGCGACAAACAGCTAGCATCCAACTGTAGACCTATATAATTAGTGTACTTATACTGTAATATATAGAGCTATTTCATATTTTTGCCTGGATGTGTCCAAAGTCGTCTGCTGCAGATTTGTTGTATGTGGGAAAGGTCACATGCGATGTTACCACGGTAATGCTATGGTTCTTTTCCAGCGGACCTCCATCACCATGGTTTTCGGAAGTTGCGTACTTGCGAGTAACAACTGGTTTCATCAATCTATAACAAAGCCCGCTTGCCCGCTAGAGGCTACTCTACAAGCTTAACCCTCATATAGACGCGTTCTGACGAATCTGCAGCAGACGGTTTTTGAAAACAAAGTGACAAAAAAAGAAATTGCCCAAAAAGAGCAATTTCTCATTTTGCCACAATATTTTCCACTTTTAGTCATAGGTTATTCATTCAATTATAGAGATTTTCCATTTTTTGACAAAATATGATCAAAGTCGTCTGCTGCAGAATGTTGTCGTATGAGGGAAAGGGTTAACCACCTGTTGGTAAGAGACGAAACTCTGAGGGGATCAAGACGTTTCTGTGCTTCAAAAAAACACACGGGGTCCTGTTGGATATAAGTCCCCAACACACATACGTCACTTTTGGTGTCCCCAGGGAACAGTAAACAGACCGCTTTATTCACTCTCATTCTCAAACGACCCGCAAGAGCTCCCCACATCTGAAACCAGAATATTTTCAGATAATGGACTCGCGTGAAGTAAAACAAATATTTACAATCTGTCTTGGTCCTAATCATTAGATCGTAATTTCAATTAGCATATTGATAGAACGAACATTATTCTCTGCGCTTACGTTTTTTTCGGCGATAGCTGTTTAACCTTAGTTGTGACCTATATGTTAAACACATGATCTAGATTGTAGACCAACCAAATGTTGTATTTAATGAATAATGTCGAAGAAATAAAGAAAATGAAACGTTTTGATTGGTTCATAGTTAAGTTGGCGATCCTACGAGAGGCAGTTATAAGATGAAGTTTTAAAATGAAATGTTTTGCATACTAACTTTTAATTGTTTCCCTTGAAAAATAAATTTTTAGTTATTTTTTTAAAAGATATTTCTTGTTTTTAATTATACGTATCAGTCATGGAACACGGTTTGATTCAGTGCGAGTGCATGGCTTTTTAGCGCAGCTTTGTGCATATTTCTTAAAAAGAGAAGGAAAGCGGCACCACTAAGAAGACGTAACAAGTCGTGCCCCCTCCCCCCATGGGGTAACGCCCAACGGGCCACTATACTCCCTAGCACGACGAGTGTACTGCATCTGATACTAGGTTATTTGCAGATGATGGACGGTTATACAGACACATCTGGTCTGAAAGAAATGCACACAACATACAGAAAGACATTTAATCTCTGGAACAATGGGAGGATCAATTGCAAATGAATGAAGTTTCACCTTGAGAAGTGCCATAGTATACATATATGCACCAATCCAAGATACAAATGTCGACAAAAGTATACTTTTTAAGATTATGTCCATGTAGCCGTCGACAGTGACAAACACTTGGATGTCCTGACCTTTATCTGGAAGAAGAAGTAGAAGACGTCTGCTGCAGATCTGTACTAAGTAGGCCTACATGGAATATTGTATTGGGAGACATAACACATATAATCTGCAGTAAATTTTAATTTGATCTAGCGGCATATACTGATAGTTTTTCGGCATGATTTAATTTAATCGCGTTATGTTAAACACATATTTTATCAGCGGTCTTATGGGACGATCACACTGGCCCGAATGAGCTTCCGTTTGTTTTTCCATATATACGAAAGTGGTATGATTTTTTTAAACTGGCCGAATGTCCCTCCGAATGTGTTTTACCCAATGTATTACCGAATGCTTTCCGTTTGTTTTCCGAATGCTTTCCGTTTGTTTTCCGAATGTTTCCAGTATGGTTTCAGAATGCTTTCAGAACAAACCGAATACTTCTCGCATGTTGACTTCGAAAGGTTTCCTTTCCGAACGCTTTCCGTATTATTTCCGAATGCTTTCAGAACACGGCGAAACGACCTAGAATGGACCGAACTCTTTCCGCATGCATTCGGAAAGACTGCACCGGCGTTATGAAAGCGTTCGGAAAGGGTTCGTCATGTTCTATGTCCATTCGGGGGTGTTCGGAAAGCATACGGAACATACTTGTGGATTCTGGAAGTGTACGAGCAGTTCGGAAAATGTTCTGAGAGAATACTGGAAGGGTTCTGGCTATTAGTTATACGTTCGGCGGCATAAATAAAAAAAAACATCCGGAAAGGATACTGAAAACGTTCGGAAAGCATTCGTCATGTTCTAGGTCCATTCGGGGTGTTCGGAAAGCATACGGAACCCAGCACCACCAACTTTTCATTTCGAATGCACCAAGAACTAGACGCACGCTTCCCGAACGTTTTCCGTACATACCGTATGCTCCCAGAATACTTCCCGAATACACATGGACGCTACATTCGGATGGTCGATGAAAGTTATTTTGAACATGCACAACAAATGTTTGGAGCTACCGAATGCCGTTCCGTATGCATCCGTACGGAGCCGAACAGCCAGTATGTTCCTAGAACACACCGAATGCTTCCCGAATATGATCCGTTCGCTCCCCGAACACCCAAATTCCTATTCGGAAAACAAACGGAATGGCATTCGGCCCAATGTGATCGGGCCATTAGTCCTAATCATTATATCGTAATTTCAATTAACATATTGATAGAAATTTATTCGATGCGTTATTTAATTGTGTTTTTATCTTTTTATTTGTTTACGTGTTAGTGTTATGCCGTACACTTTAATAAGTTAGTACTTGCATTTCACTTTGGAATTATCCTGGGCAATAACTCATAGTCTAAAGGAGACCAAGAAATAACCCTGGGCAATAACTCTAAGGAGACACTTAAATTATCCTGGGTAATAACTCAAAGTCGAACAGAGATTCAGAAATAACCCTGGGCAATAACTTAAAGACAAAAGGAGACACTTACATTATCCTGGGCAATAACTCAAAGTCTAAAGGAGACTCAGAAATAACCCTGGGCAATAACTCATAGTCGGATGGCGACTCAGAAATAACCCTGGGCAATAACTCATAGTCGGATGGCGACTCAGGAATAACCCTTGGCAATAAATCTAAGACAAAAGGAGACACTTAAATTATCCTGGGCAATAACTCAAAGACGAATGGAGACTCAGGAATAACCCTGGGCAATAACTCAAAGATATAAGGAGACACTTAGATTATCCCGGACACTAACTCAAAGTCTAAGGTAGACTCGGAAATAACCCTGGGCAATAACTCGAAGCCAAACGGAGACTCACAAATAACCCTGGGCAATAACTCAAAGTCGGATGGCGACTCGGGAATAACCCTTGGCAATAAATCTAAGACAAAAGGAGACACTTAAATTATCCTGGGCAATAACTCAAAGACGAATGGAGACTCAGGAATAACCCTGGGCAATAACTCAAAGATATAAGGAGACACTTAGATTATCCCGGACACTAACTCAAAGTCTAAGGTAGACTCGGAAATAACCCTGGGATGGCGACTCAGGAATAACCCTTGTCAATAAATCTAAGACAAAAGGAGACACTTAAATTATCCTGGGCAATAACTCAAAGTCTAAAGGAGACTCAGTAATAACCCGGGGCAATAACTCGAAGTCTAAAGGAGACTCAGTAATAACCCGGGGCAATAACTCGAAGACAAAAGGAGACACCTAAATTATCCTGGGCAATAACTCAAAGTCTAAAGAAGACTCAGTAATAACCCGGGGGCAATAACTTGAAGACAAAGGGGAACTCAGAAATAACCCTGGGCAATATCTCAAAGACGAGAGGAGACACGTGAATAATCCAGGGCAATACATCTGTGTCGAAATGAGACTCAAAAGTAACCCTAGGCAAAAACTCGAAGTAAAAAAAGGACTCAGAAATTACATCGAGTTTTGGACTAAGAGTAAATCGATAGGAGACCCGAAAAGGAAACATCATAGCAGCAGTTCTGATTAATCATATTAGCAGTCAGAACTGCTGCTACACTGTTTCTGAGGATGGCTAACGTTCCAAGAAAATCGGTCAAGTTTGATGGCGAGTCCACTGTCAACAGATGTACGACGTAATTCGATTTTACAGTCGTTGTGAAATTTGCTAGGTATTTGAACAATTTATCTTAAAATAAAGTGGTCATGATGTAGGACGCGGTGTTATCTACTAGAAATATTGCAATACGTTGTGAAATACATACACACATATAATGTGCAATATACGGGATTATAACGAACAGTACTATTAGGTAAATAAATCACTTATTCATCTTTTATTTATTCTTTAACGATTCTTTCTAAGGTAGACTCGGAAATAACCCTGGGCAATAACTCGAAGCCAAAAGGAGACTCACAAATAACCCTGGGCAATAACTCAAAGTCGGAAGGCGACTCAGGAATAACCCTTGTCAATAAATCTAAGACAAAAGGAGACACTTAAATTATCCTGGGCAATAACTCAAAGTCTAAAGAAGACTCAGTAATAACCCGGGGGCAATAACTTGAAGACAAAGGGGAACTCAGAAATAACCCTGGGCAATATCTCAAAGCCGAGAGGAGACACGTGAATAATCCAGGGCAATACATCTGTGTCGAAATGAGACTCAAAAGTAACCCTAGGCAAAACCTCGAAGTAAAAAAGGACTCAGAAATTACATCGAGTTTTGGACTAAGAGTAAATCGATAGGAGACCCGAAAAGGAAACATCATAGCAGCAGTTCTGATTAATCATATTAGCAGTCAGAACTGCTGCTACACTGTTTCTGAAGATAGGAACGTTCCAAGAAAATCGGTCAAGTTTGATGGCGAGTCCACTGTCAACAGATGTATGACGTAATTCGATTTTACAGTCGTTGTGAAATTTGCTAGGTATTTGAACAATTTATCTTAAAATAAAGTGGTCATGATGTAGGACGCGGTGTTATCTACTAGAAATATTGCAATACGTTGTGAAATACATACACACATATAATGTGCAATATACGGGATTATAACGAACAGTACTATTAGGTAAATAAATCACTTATTCATCTTTTATTTATTCTTTAACGATTCTTTCTAATTTCGTGATTATGAGATGATGCCAAACCGAAAACATCTAAAAAAAAAAAATCAACGATTCTTTAAACCCTTTCCTTCATACGACAATTTTGCAGTAGACGACTTTGAACATATTTTGTCAAAAAATAACCTATGATTAAAAGTGGAAAACATTGTGGCAAAAGGAGAAATTGCTCGTTTTGAGCAATTTCTTCTTTTGTCACTATGTTTTCAAAAAGCCGTCTGCTGCAGAGGCATCATCAAGCGTCTATATGAGGAAAAGGGTTAATGTAGATTTGAGAAATAAACGATAACAAGGTTAAAGCGGTTATTGATACGTTCCCCTTTACCAGTAACACTTTCCCACATATAAGACATTCGACGTGGACTATTTAACAAACATCTGAGCAAAAGTATGGAACGTCTGTGTGAATAAAATGTATCATTATCAAATCAAAAGGACAACATTTCGGCTAAAGGTGAGCTTTTTCATCATGCCCAATTTATCATTTAGCCACAATTATTTCAAAAGTTGATGGACCACGTGCGTCTTCAAGTGGGAAAGGGGGATGTTAAGAGCGATTGCAAATGAGGGATTGATTGATTGATTGATTGATTGATTTATTGATTGATCGATTGATTGGGGTTTTAACGCCGTTTTTAACAATTTTTCAGTTATATCACGGCCGCCAGTTCACATACTCATGCATTTCCTGGTCTTTCTCACACCAGTACTCCACACGACAATATTCCCAAGTAACTGGCTGCTTTTCCACAGAGACTTAGCCCATTGGTGGAAGACGGCGATGAGGGAACAATTGCATTATTTCAACATATGTGTTATAGTTCATACATGCATTTCGAACACACACATGAGCCGTCCCACGAGAAAACCAACATTGTGGACTCTGCGTAAAGTATCGACCTGGTTTAGCCTAAGCATGCCGCGCAGGCTAACCCAGACAGACACTTTTCGTCTCTTGTGGATTTTCTGTTTCAGGAATCATTACTCTTTACATCTATCCCCCTAAGACGGAATGTGTCGGTTCGGATAAGCCTGCGCGGCCTGCATTACGCTGAGTCCATAATTTTAGTTTTTTCGTGGAACGGCTCTGATTTAATTTTATTTTATTTAAATTAAATTAATAAATTATTAATTTAATTTTATTTATTAATTTGGCCCGGCTCACATAACCTTTTATATGTATTGCATGATACAATTGTCGATTCAATTGCCGACGACATTGACAATGAATTAATGAGTCAATGAAACACGTGCAAGGGATACCGTTATTTAGAACTTGTAAAGTGGTTTTCATTTAACCCTTTCCCACATGACTGTTTCAGACGCTTCTGCAGCAGATGACATTTGAAAACATTATGACAAAATTTTTTTGCCAATACTGAGCAATTTCTCCTTCTACCTCAGTTTTTTCCAACTATTTTCAATATTTTTATATTCATTTATTAGAGGTTTTTTATATTTTTGCTAGAATGTTTTCAAGTTCATCTGCTGCATATGTGCTGCATATGTTGTGTTGTATGTGGGCAAATGGTTAGACATATATGTAATTTCATAGCGTACAAAATTGAAAAGTCACAATTAAGCTAAATAATCGAATAGATAACTATACAAATAAACACAGGAATCAAAGATGAACGCTATTGACTCACGTACGGAGCAGAGCGACGACGAAGAAGAAACGGGGTTACGACAAGAAGTAGACGAAGGCAAGGAGGAAGAAGATGACAACAACCAGGAGAATGTTCCTCTGAATCCAGATGACGAAGAGACAGGCATCACACTAAGCGATGATCAGTATGATGTTCCTGTAGATAGAGGGTGGGCCTGGGTGATTTTAGCAGGTAAGGTTTTCACTAGCCGGTAAGCACGAACCCTGAAAGCGCTCGGTTATTAAATCAATCCAATACTCGAATACGGCAATTGACAAAATTGCCGTTATGACGACTAGCTTCGAGCGTGTTCCACTAATAAACGGAAAGGTAGTCAATGTGGAATGTAGTGTGGATTTCTGTTGCGAGACAATCAGGAACACACGGTTACCTGAACAGGACGCTGTGATATTTAGTAGTTTGATAGAGTAGGTGATTGATTGATTGATTGATTGGGGCTTAAAGCCGCTTTCAACACTTTTAGATACATATCACGGCGCCAGTTCACCTACTCATGTGTCGAGTCCCGGTAGCTCAGTCGGTAACGACGCGGGCTGTCAATCCAGGGGTTGTGAGTTCGAATCCCGGCTCGGCCAACTTTCTTTCCGACGTTTGACAAAAGTCATTGCGACATGCGTCATTCGTCTTCCACCAATGGACTCAGTCTATGTGGAAAAGCAGCCAGTTGCTTGGGAAGATTTTGTGTGGAGTACTGGTGTGTGAAAATCAGGAAACATATGAGTAGGTGAACTGGTCGCCGTGATATGACTGTTAAAAACGGCGTTAAACCCCAATCAATCAATCAATCAATCAATCAATCAATCAATCAATCAATCACCTACTCATGTGTGTCCTACCTTTCTCCCACCAATACTCCACGGAAAGAATGTTGGCTGATCTGGGATTCGAACTCAGAACCCCTTGTTTAGCAGCCCGCGTCGCTACAGGGGCTCGGCTGTGATATAAATGAAATGGTTGATAACGAGGTTATGAGGCCTCCTTGCAAAAACAATTCTTATTGCATCTCCGGTTTTGGACCATACTTGTATATAGTGCATGGAACATAATTGAATTGGAATCTGCTTCTAGAATATTGTCAGAGGTGACGCCAAAATATCGATATTGTAGGCAAATAATGAAGATTAAATCGAACTTAGTCTGCAATGTTCGCATATGCTAAACAATCCAATTTCCGTTTAAACCTTTTCCCACATACAAAAAATATACAGCATTAATAAATATGGATAGAGTTGAGTATATTGTGGAAAAGGTGGAAATAGCTCATGACCAACCAATGTCTCCTTTCGACAAAAACGTGTTCAAAAGCCATTTGCCGCAGATGTGTCAAAATACGTCTGCGTGTGGGGATGGGTAAACCCTTTCCCTCATACGACAATGTTGCACGCAGACGACTTTGAACATATTTTGTCAAAAGATAGAAAATTTCTTTGATTGAATGGATAACCTATGACTAAACGTGGAAAACATTGTGGCAAAAGAAGAAATTGCTCGTTTTGAGCAATTTCTTCTTTTGTCACTATGTTTCAAAAAGCTGTCTGCTGCATAGGCGTCAAAAAG